>PVKA01038487.1:0-20190 GCA_004027165.1 Ctenomys sociabilis
AAAAAAAAAAAAAAAAAGACAAATAATAAATAAATAAAACTTAAAAAAAGTAAATAAAATAAAGGTAGCAAACAGGCTAAGAAAATTGAACAGAAGGAAGCAGAAGTTCCTGGCAGCGTAGAGGCTACAGCAGGCATGCCTGGGTGCAGGAATGCCCGTGACTTGATCCAGGTCTATGTGCAGGAGTGTGAAGGTGTGAAACCATTGGACTGGCCCCAGGAAGGATCATGGAGGATCAGTGTGCCTTGTCATGCCTGGTTCTTCCTCAATTTTATCTTTTTTTCTGTTTTTAGGGTAGGGAATCAAATTCAGAAACATTCTACCACTGAGTTATATCTCCAGCCCCTTTAAAAATCCATTTTGAGACTGGATTTCACTGGCTTTGAATTTGAGATCCTCTTGCCTCAGCCTCCTAAGTAGCTGCAATTACAAATGTGTACCACTGGGCCTGATTATACTTCAATTTTTAAAAATTCTTCTAACTTCAAAGAGAAGAAAGGAAATTCCAAGAAGCATCTCCCTTAATACCTTAACCCTGGAGCAGTTACCTAACACCACTATGGTTAAGGATCTAAGTCTGAAAAGGCTCTGTGAGCCCTGGGCCTAGAGCTCCCTGCCCTTCCTCTCTCTCCCCTTCCCAGGTTCCTGAGAACCACCTGTGGAGACAGCAGTGGGGTCCTGAGAATGGTGGGAGACTTCACCGAGGATAGCTTCCTCCTTCCCAGTTTAGTGGTCCTCATGGTAGGACCCGGATGGAGGGCTTTGGCGTTTAATGCTCACCCATGAGGCTGGCGAGGCATTTCTGTTTCCCACCCTCATTTTCAAGGGCTGGTCTTTTCCTGAGACCCTTCCCTTTGTGGTACGTTGCTCTCATCTCAGTGTGCACAGGAAGGGGGCTTCCAGCAGCAGTTCTGAGAACCAAATGGGCCTCTCCTCTCTCTCTGGCCTGTTTTTAACTTAATTGCTCAATAATGTTAGCTTACAAGCAGCCATAAACCTGTGCACCAGACAAGCCCAGGCTAATTATAGGTGGCAAAAACTATTAAAATGCAAGGGGAAGTTCCCAAAATTTAAGTGGGTTGTTTCCATATTTCTCTTTCATAATTAGCTAGTACTAATCATGAAAAAAGAATCAAAATGGATTTAAATAATAACAATTAAAACACACACACATAACTTTTTAGTTTAGTGGGTGTTTTTTTTTTTTTTTTTTTTTTTTTTTTTTTTTTTTGAGACAGGGTCTCCCTATGCAATTTGGGCTGGCCTTATGCTCACTTTTGTAGACCCCAGGCAGGTCTTAAACTCGTGGGATCCTCCTGTCTCCAAGTCCTGGGTTTACAGGTGTATGCCACCATGCCCCATTTTGGGGCTGACACAGCATGCAGCTGTGGGTCAGAGGATTGAACTTTGAACCTTGTGCTTACCAGGTAGGTGCTCATGCCTCTGAGCTATCTCTCCAGCCCTGTTTGTTTTTGAACAAGGTTTCAATATATAGTGCAAGCTGGCCTTGAAATCAGTTATATAGTCCAGGCAGTCCTCCTGCCTCAGCCTCCCCAGAGCAAGGATTATAAGTACCAGTCTTGGCTTGTAATTTTTCATCTATTGAATAGAATATTTACTTTTTAATTTTTATTTTATTTATTCTTTTTTACGTATTTAGTACAGGGCATACAGGGTCTCACTACACAGATTGGATTCATAGTAATCCTCCTGTTTTCAGCCTCCCAAGAACTGGGATGACAGGCACGTGCCACCACATCCAGGGGTGGGGCTGTCACAGCAAGCTGGGGACTGAACCTAGGCCACTGCACTCTGCCTAACCAGGTACTTCAGTCCACTGAGCTATCTGGCTGGCCTGGATAGAATATATTTTTCTTTATGATCATGGGACATTTTTAAAAATCAATTGTTTGTTGTTTGTTTCACAGCAAATAGAAGTGATACTACTAAAACGATAATAATAATTTAAAAAAGAAGCAATCGTCACCACGAGTTGAATTACAAAAGCTGGGTGATGTGGATATGGGGTTTCATGTAATAAACTCTATTTTATGTACTTTTGGTTGTTCTGTTTTGCTTGAGACAGGGTCTAATTATGTGGTTCAGGCTGGTCTTGAACTCACTATGTAGCCCAGGCTGGGCTCAAGTATACAGTGATACTCCTGCCTCAGCCTCCCAACGTGCTGGGATTACATGTGTGTCCCATCATACCCAGCTTTCTACTTTTACATTTTTATAATGTTTGTCTCTAAGCCTAAATGTATTTGATCATTTTAAGGCATTTTATACTGAAAAGGTTCAAATGTGCACAAAATTAAAGCTAGGTGTGATGGTGCACACATACAATCCCAGCACTTGGGAGGCTGAGCCAGGAGGATCGCTGTGAATTTGAGATCAGCCTGGGCTACATGGAAACACCATGTCTCAACTCAACTGAACTAAATTAAACTAAACTTAAAAGTATAGATGAACAGGGCCATGTTCTCTGATATAATCTAGCACAATGGCATGAAAATGATTCTCCAAATTCAGATTACAGCCACCACTTGGTCTTCTCAGGAGATTCATCTCAGGATCCTCCAGATCTCTGAATCTGCATGTGATTAGGTTCCTTAGGTAAATGTTACCTTTGCATAGAGCTTAGGCCCCTCTTCTTGTGGGTTTTAAGTCATCTCTGGATTGCTAACAACACAAATGTCATGGTCACCGCCCTGTATTTTTAGTAGATAACATCAAGAAAGATGGCTGTCTGTGTTCAGTACAGATGCAATGTTTTTTCAAATATTTCAATCTTTAGTTGCTTGAATCCAAGAATGTAGAACACACAAACAAAGGGTCAACTGTATAAGGAAGTTAATAAACACACTTGACCCTCAGATAGAAATCAAACTAGGGGCTGGGGAGATGGCTCAGTGGAACAAGCGCTTCCCTGTCAAGCACAAGGGCCTGAGTTCAATCCCTAGGTCTGCCAAAAAAAAAAAAAAAAAAAAAAAAAAGAGATCAAACTAAAACAAGGGCTAGCCAGACAGCTCAGTAGACTAAAGTGCCTGCTCAGGCAGGTGCAGGAACTGGCGTTTGATACCTGGCCTGCTGTGCTGGCCCTGCTCCTGGGATGCACTGAGACAGCAATTGAGACTGGGCGTGGTGGCCTACGCCTGTAATCCCGGCTCTTGGGAGGCTGAACACAGGAGGATCACTACAAGTCTGATCTAGGTAGTGAGACCCTGTAGACCTTGTCGACCCTGTCGATCCTGTCCTAAATACAAAAAAAAGTTAGCTAGAAAATATTAAAAGGAACTTTCATTCATTCATTCATTCATTCACTTAGCATGCCTGTGGGATGTGAGAGTTGCAAAGAGATACAGGGCACCAGGGAGATAGCTCAGTGGCATAAGTGCCTGCCTGGCAAGTGAAGGTCCTGAGTTTGATCCCTGGTACCAGAGAGAGACAGACAGACAGGCAGAGAGAGACAGAGAGACAGAGAGAGTCCCCTAACCTTAACTCTAACTCTAATCTTGGCTCCTCAGATGAGTGGTGGAGAGGGCCTCAGGATGGGGAGCGGGCTGGGGGCCAAACCAAGGGCAGGAAAGGCCCCCGGGGCCAGTATTATAGAGCACTTTGAGTGAGGCAGGGCAGCAGCAAGGGAGCTGAGCCGGAGCTCTTGGAGAGGGCGAGTAGGCATCCTTTAGGGACTGCTGCCCAGGGCCAGCAGCCCCTATGCTCAGAATGGGAGCTAAAGGAGCAACAACTGCAGCCAAGGGAAGGGCTCCTCCAGTTGGACGCTGTAGCACCCTGGCAGCCCTGGTGGCAGGCAGGCTGGTGCTCAGGGTAGTGAGTACCTGGCAATTGCTCAGGTGTGCAGTGCTTCCCCTCGCAGCTACCAGGCAGTGTGTGTTGCTGCTCAGTCCTTCACACATTCATTCACTGATGTGCTTGTGCCTTTGCATGTTGGGAACATGAGCTCTCTGATGACAGGGACTCTCACAGAGCAAGCAGGGAGCTCGAGTTTGCACCTGGGGAGCTAACAGAGAGCCCTTCATCCCCCAGCGCCTGGACTCCTGTGAGGGATGTCTAGGGGCGATGACAGCCAAGGTGGCTCTGAAAACACCTGGCGGGGTGATCCAGTTCTCATCTCCAGCAGTGAGACTGCAGCCTCCGGGCTTGTCCTTCAATTAGCCCTCACAGCTGCCCTGCAGGGTAGGTTATTCTACCGCCCTTTCTGGATGAGGAAGCTCCAGCCCAGGGCTTGGGTAACCTGCCTGTGGTCACAGAAGGAAGACGCACAGCAGCTTCTCTCTGGGAGCCAGTGGTTTCCTTCCTGCTTGGCTCCGCACCCTCCAGGATGCTCGCAGGCTAAGCTTCCGGCTTGGTTGTAGCTCCAGGCAGCTGCTATGGCCCTGGGCCGAGAGTGGGAAGAGAGCTCCAGAGCAGCTGTTGACACCGGAAGCCTGTGGGTTGGGAGAAGGACACTTGAATCTGATGCTGCTTCTCACTAGGGCAGAATATGGTTCTAGGAACCCAGGAACAGTTGCACATCCCACAAGAGCCGGCCTCAAAGTCCGCCTGCCCCTGGGCACACCCATTAGAAACAGGGAGAATGTGGCAGAAAGGACCCTGAACTAAAGGCAGCAAGCACTGTCCTACCTAGGCTGGAGCAGCTGTGGTCTCTCTGCGATGACGGCTCACACAGTCATCAGCGGCTAAGGCGCTGCACCATGCCTGCGCACAGCATGCATGCAACCACTGCTTGCTACTGCTCCCAGGAAGACTCAACCCGCTTACCCAGAAACTAAATTGGAAGCTGAATATTCTTCAAGGTCAAGACCAGGAGAGTTCTCCAAGAAAGCACTGTGGTAGCCAGATGCGATCTGTTCCTAATGGGGGTCTGTGGAAAATCAACAAGCAATTCTATCGAATTAGCAGGCCCAACATACACACAAGGGAGCGGGTTTCTTCCTGTGCCTGGACCCTCCTCCCTTGGAAATCAGATTATGGGGATGGGAGGGCCAGGGAGGAAACTGAGCTAACAATATTATCAGCCTTGGGTTGTGATCTCAGCCCAGGAGCCAGGCAGGGAGAAGGAGAGGGCAGAGGGGAAGCCAGGGCGTCTCTTGGGAAATGACAAGTCCAGGAAAGTGGACAGGACAAGCCCAGCCCTGCGGTGCTGTTAGGCCCGTGCTCGGCTTAGTGGCTCATCTCCAGTGGTGCTGAGCGCCAGACCCAGGTCCCTCAGCCGTCCCCGGGATTGTGCGGCATTCTTTTGAAGGCAGTGATGCCACTGCCCCAGCGTCAAGCTTCTTAGGGATGGGCGCTGGTTACTTGTCCAGGCACCATGTCATATTGACTCAGCTGACGGTACTTAGCTGAGACCTTCATGGCTGCTCTTGATTGGCAGGGGAGACGATGACCGTGGCGGGCACCAAGCTCCTGTTCTCAGCGGTCACCAACTCTTCATCTTCCACGTGGCCTCTGATCCACTGAAGCTGGGTCACCAGCCCAGCACCAGGCCTTGTGTGCTAAAGGCCTCGGGAATTGCAGGCTTTGTCCTGGCCACAGCGGTCCAGGCACAGCTGCCCTTCAGGGACTGCAGGAAGCTTTTCCTGACTTATGCTGTCCTGGCTGCTGCTGCTGGCTCCCTGAGAAAGGCAAGAGCGGAACCCAGCCTGAAGTAATGGAAATACACCTGGGCAGTGGGACCAAGACAGCCCTCACAGGAAGAGCTGGCACCTGGATAAATCTCCATGCAGCTGTGTCATGGAATTTCTTCCTTCTGGTAGTAGCCAGTGGATTGCCATCACTTCATGCACCTAGGGTTGCATTTTGTGTCCCTTCTACCACCCATCTCCTTATGGGCCAAGATTACTTCCAGGAGTCAAAGTGCTTGGATTTCTCAATGGAAATGGCTTCTGCCACTTCTACCCAGCAGCTGCAGTCAATCCCTGGATGTGCTCCAGGGGAGGCACCCGCTCCATTTCCATAGCAAGAGACACTAGGAATCTGCTAGGCTGTGAGGCCTCTGGTTCCCCACCTGTTAGTGAGCCCAGCGGGATGGTCCAGGCTGTTCAGCAGGAGCCCAGGACAGAAGATGGTTCGACAAAGGAGAGCTCCAACAGCTCCCCTCCATGAGCAATGACTTCGCTTATTGGCTGCTGCCACACCAGGCAAACTTCTATCCCAGGTGCCCAAGACAGCACACTCACAGGACCTTTGTTTTTAGATAAGGAAAAAGACTTACCAGGAAAGTTGGAAAACCAAAGAAGAAAGTCAGTAAGGGCCATCTTACTTAGGGGTATAGGCAAGGCTTATGGAGAATGCTGGAGGGGCATTTCGTGAGAAGCATCACAGGCCTGTTTTATTCATCTTTGTTTCCAAATCCCAACAATGCTGTCTGGAACATCAGAATTATGACTTTCTATCCTGTGGCCTAGGCCCACTTACCAATTTCTTCACTTTCGGGTGTATGTATTTTTGGTTGTTTGGGATTCAGCAAATATCTACCACGTATTGTCTCTGTTAGGTACAGTGCTATTTTTTTTCCCCACTTATTAGAGAGAAACTAAGGTTCAGAGAGGTTGCCTAGCATTCATTCTGTTGCCGGGGACAGCCAGATAGCTCAGTGGACTAAAGTGCCTGCTTAGGCAGGTGCAGGGATTAGGGATTCGATCGCCGAGAGCGCCATGCCAACCCCACCCTTGGGGCACACTGAGACAGGATTGAGACTGGGCGTGGTGTGTACCTGTAATCCCAGCACTTGGGAGGCTAAAAACAGAAGGATCACTACAAGTCCGATATGTGAAGTGAGACCCTGTACACCCTGTACTAAATATATTTTTAAGGAAGTTTCATAGCCAGTTCTGGCAACATTAGAAGGAAATGCAACTTCTTTTGGTACTGGGGATTGAATCTGGGCCTCAAGCAAGTAGGCAAATATTGCCCCACTGGGTACGCCACTGGGTCATGTCACCTTCCCTTAATGCCTTTGTGCAGTCACACAGTTGGTAATAAGTCACTGGTCCAGTAACAGAACCCCAGAGGTCCTGAATGTTTTCCCCAACTTCCGCTGGAAGAATGTCTCAGCGGTTGTTGGTGAGTGTACAGTGCAGGATACAGGCTGTGGCCTGCAGTGGAGGTGGCAGCCAGCCCTCCTGGAGCCAGTCCTGGGGCAGCTCCAAGGACCAGTTGGCTGGTGCTGGGCACCCAAGTCCAAGGGGCAAGAGGCAAGTGGCCTCTTGAGGGCAGTGGCCTGTGGCCAGGGTCAAGGTAGGTGAACCTCACCCGGTTCCTGTATGAAACCAGAAGCTGAAAGAGGAAGCACCTAAGGGCTATCCACATGAGCATTCGCTCCTTCTCTTTAGTCTTTCTTTTAAAACATCTTTATCAAGATAATTCATATACCCATGACATTAGCATCTGAAGGACATGATTCAATGATTTCAGGACATTCATTGAACCGTATAGCTATTGCTGAAATCTGTTTACATTTTCATTGTCCCACACAAACCCCCGCCCATTTGCAGTCACTTGAATTTTCCTCCCCAAAAACCTCCTTTCCTCCCATAGGCAAGCCTAATCTACTTTCTGTTTCTACAGATTTCCCTATTTTGGACATTTTGTAGAAATAAAATCCCACAACATACAGTGTAGTCTGGTCTTTGTGGCTGGTTCCTTTCACTTGACATGTTTTCCAAGTTTATCTGTGTTATACACGAATCCCTACTTCACTTCCTTCTATGGCTAACATCCCACTGTATGATATGTCATGTTTTATTTATCCATTCCTCAGATGACAGGCATTTGTATTGCTGTCCACTTTCTGGGTGTTACAAATAATTCTGCTATGAATATGCATACACAAGGTTTTCTTGGTGTGGCCTTCTTTTAATCTTACTTGGTACAGGGTTTCACTACACAGCTTGGACTTGCAGTGATCCTCCTGTCTCAGCCTCCCCAGGGCTGGGATGACAGGTGTGCACCACCACACCTGGGGGTGCTAAGGATTGAACTCAGGTCTTTGTGCTTGCTGGGCACGTGCTTAGCTATCCCTCTATCCCAGCCTTGTTTTGATTTGTATTTCTTCTTTGTCCTCGCATAGGTAACAGCTCTAGCACGAGTAAAATAGTTCTTTTCTGTGTTCATGAAACAGTGAACATGTCTGTCTTGCACACATGCATTTTCCACGCATGCACACGGTACTGCACGTTAGCTCTTATACTGCATTACTCCCTTTCCTCAGTGCTCTGGAGCCCTCTGTGCATCGCTGGGAGTGCATGTGACCATTACTCCCCACAGCTATGCGGCTCTGGGGGCGAGCTGCACATCACGGCCACAAGGATAAGCACCCACTGCCCTCAGCAGCCAGTGCCATCCAAACCCACAGTGGGCAGCCCAGTGCCTATCTGCTTCAGGACCCTGGGGAGACTAAACCATACATATGTTTAGGAGTGGGGTGAAGCTCGGAGAATATGCACACAAATACGCACACACATCCTTGGAGACACGTTGGACTGTAATCCATCTTTCCCCTGAATGTGGGCAGAAACATGGGGGACATAAGTATAGAGGACTACCTGGGTGACTCTCCTTTTTAGGGCAGGTTTGTTTTTTGTTTTTGGAGCCAAGGACCAAACCCAGGGCTTCCAGCTTGCTAGGCAAGTATTCTACTACTGAGCCAAATCCCCAGCCCCATGACTCTCCTTGAAAGAAGAGCAGTTGTTTCCATTTTGGCTGAGCCTGACCCTATTTCCATGTATTGATAGGTACAGAGCTGGCTAGGACTTTTCCTTATCCCTTCAATTGGCTTTAAGCAATGCATATTGCTCTAGCCAAGGTGCTGGTGATAGTCTTTGAAGAGAGCATGTGTGTTTCCCTGCTAACCCTTACCTACTGCTTTAATATGAGCCAGCTTGAGGCAGGACCAAGAGCCAATGTTCCATGCTATGAGCTGGGACTGAGCCTCAAGATAGAAGCTATGACTTAAGATTACACATCAGAGCTGAAGCAAAGGAACCCTAAACATTAGACACTATCTCAGTACTATAATGCAAATTACTCTCTGCATATCATTCTCTGCCTATCACAGAGGTGAATGCAGGCCTCCTACCTAGCTAGCTCACAGTACTCACTTCCTGCCATTCGCAGTCATTCATCCTCAAAACACTCCTCCATGACTGAATAAAACCTGGGCTTGGCCCTGGGTTGAGCTTTTGCTCTGGATAACCATCACCATGGCTGGACTTAGGACCCCTTGGCTGCCATCTCCATAACTATAAATATGCTTTCATGTCTTTATTCTCACTGTGAATTGTACTGGAAGTGGCAGATTGGAATAAACTTGATGAGATTCCAATAATTTATCCTTGGGATTACAAATATAAACTTCCCAGACTGAGATGAGGACCAGGAAGGGCCCTCTGTAACAAGGAGGAGATAGAGCAGTTGTTTTGGTCCATTTTCGGTTTACCGTGCAGATCTGGGAAACTCCAGGTGCTCAGCATTGAGGCTCTCCTGACTTCCCACCCCCACATTTCCTATCTCCTGTGGCTTTGCCAAATGTCTAGAACACTGATTCCTTTTTATCCTTGTGGTCTTAGTGAGGTTTTTCTTTATTGTTCATGGATCAAAATTTTGAAGGGAAACTGTTGTCCCTCAATATTGTCACTGTGAGCCCTGAAGTCACAGTGTTGAGAACTTTCCTTTGTTGGGAGGGGGGAGGGTAGGGGGTGTATGCAAGGATCCTTAACCTACAGTGACCACTTTTGTGTTTTTGTAACTGGGAGAAGTGATAGCAGGGACCCGCTTCCCCAAACTCTCCCCAGAATCAAGGAAGAGGAGAGGAGGAATTCAAGCAATTAACAAGTGAGGCTGGTGGCTTCCCAGGAAGATTAAAATCTTCCTTGCTAGGAGAACCTGAGACACTTCTTTCTTCCAGGGAAAGGTTTCTGTGTTTTGGAAGTCAACTGTCACAGCCAGTTTAGGGGTTCTCGCATCACTGGGGGGCCCCAGAGGAGTTATTTTAAGCCTCACCCAGAGTCACTCTGCATTTGGACGCCCAAGGTGCCTCATGCACCACTGATGGGCACTACCAAAGCCTGCAGTGAAGAATCCACTTGCCTGTAATGTGAACCATCTTGTCCTCATTTTGGTTCTCTGGGTTTGGATTTCGTACAATGGACTTAGGTGTAAGCCATAGCCAGCTCGGTGGCCCTCAGCTGAGAGTGACCCAAAAGTGTCGTTCTACGTGGTCCCAGCAGACATCAGGAGTGGCTGCCACTCGTGCCCCTCACCAGCTTCTGGTTTTCAAATTCTAAGTCTGTAGAGCTGCTCTGGGGCTGTGTGCACTCAGAAGTATTCGGGACAAAAAGGGAACCCTGAATTTCACAACACTGAGCTGCATTTTCATGCACATCCTCATAAATGCTGAAGTCACCAAGACCCCCTCCCTGCCTAATTGTTCCCAACTTTTGCTTAATAGCAGCATTATCGGCCAGAGAGCCAGGGAGATAGCACAGTGTCATGTGCTTGCTGGTAAATGCAAGATCCTGGATTCGATCCCCGGTACCCCCTGCCAAAGAAAAAAGAAACCAAAAAACCAAGGTCAACAGATCTTCATACCTGCAAGAAGACCTAAGGGCAATAATAACAGCTCTGTTTATCTAGCACCACTGCTTGCTGGGCATTGTGTAAAGTGAATTTTATAAATCTATACAATCACATTCAACTTTGTCTGAAGATATAATAAGGTCCAGAGGATTAAAGTGACTTAGGTCACGCCACACAGTAGAGTTTATGTAAATCTTTCTGTTTTTATTTTCTGAGTGAGGACTGACCCTGGAGCTTTGCACACACTATGCATGCATCCTATCACCGAGCTACAACCCCAGCCCCATGTTCTTTTTGCCACCTCATGCTATCCAGGAGCACCTCTGCCACCCTTCCCCTATTTCTAGGTCCTGTTGTCTATTTATTTATTTATTTATTTTGACAGAACTGGGAATTGAACTCAGGTGCTTGTGCTTGCCAGGGAAGCGTTTATTCCACTGAGCCATCTCCCTGGCCCTGGTTTATTTACTTATTTTGCTGAACCAGGGATTGAACTCACCAGGGATTGAACTCATGCCCTTTTGCTTGCCAGGTAAGTGCTTATTCTACTGAGCTATCTTCTCTGGCCCTGTTTGTTTTCTTTTTTTTTTTTTTTTTTAATTTAGTACAGGGTCTATAGGGTCTCACTACATAGGTTGGATTCTTAGTGATCCTCCTATTTTCAGCCTCCCAGCACTGGGATTACAGGGGTGTACCATCACGTCCAGTCTCAATCATATCTCAGCATACCCCGGGGGTGGACCAGCACAGCAGGCCTGGAGATTAAACTTCCCAGCCCCTGCATCTGCTGAAGCAGGCGCTTTAACCTGCTGATATTTGGCCGGCCTATTTATTTGTATCAGGGACTGAACTCAGGACCTTGCACTTTCCAGGCAGGCGCTTATGTGGCTGAGCTATCTCCCAGCCCTAGGGCCTGTTGTCTAACTCAGGGGACTTTTCCCTCTTCTAAGGGGACTGAGATCTGACTCTGAGCACAAGCAAAGGTGTCTCTGTACTAGACAGAGGCAAGGGAAGATGGCGAGCAGTGCCCAGAAGTGGGCAGGCAGGGCACAGGAGGGTGTGGGGCATGAGAGCAGGCACAGTGCTACTCCTCGCCCTGTGCGGTGTGCAGCCATAGGACGTCCTGGGGAGGGGTTAGGGTTTGAGCAGTAGAGAGCATTTGGGAAAGCGGGCAGCTCAACCATGAATTCACAGGGTGTGAGAGGAAGGAAGTAAGGCCTGGCACTGTGGACTTATTAAGTGGCCAGTTCAGGGTTCAGGTTTTTCCTCTGCCCTGACCTATACCAACCTGGGCTCCCGAGGCAGCTTGTTTTGTCTGTGGCAGGGTAGGGGGGACAGCAGGGAGGTGCAGCATGGGATCTCACCCCATTTCCGGACTGGCTGTACCACGGGGCAGTTTACAGGACCACAGCTGCCACTACTGAGTGGGTGTGGGTCGTGACTCCCATAGTCTGAGGATGCAGTGGGTGACAGCTGCAGGGGGAAGCACCACACAGACTGTCGGCCTTGAACTCACTATGGAGTTCAGGCTGGTGTTGAACTCACAGCAATCCTCTTACCTCGGCCTTCTGAGTGCTGGATTATAGTGTGTGCCACCAGGCCTGGCTATCCAGATTTGGGAGATGGGAATTCTACAGTGGAAGACACGAGGAACACCAGGAACTTCAGGAAGGCAGTCTCTCAAGGTCAGTGCCTGGTTAAAGGTCTCCTTCCCGTCTGTCAAGTTTTCTCCATGGCCCTGTCGGTATCTAAGACAGAGCTCTTGGTCTGGCCCCAGGCTAAAAATCACAAGGGACAATTCCAGCCAGAACAGAAAAATCCAAGTTCTCACTTGACACAGAGGAGCTGATTATTGTAAATGAAGATATAGCTTGACTTCTTATGCCTGCTGCCCTAGAATTCCGGTGTATCCCACAAGTTTGACTTCTATTTGAAGGAGATCCCAGAAGCATGCCCTGCTCAGTCCTCTGCCTTTTCTGAGGTCCCACCCCTGCCAGCTCCCTTTCTCCCATCATCCGATGTACCAATGTCAGGATCAGAGGGCCACCCTTTCCTTCTCCCTCCCTGCCTTTCCCTACTTCTTTCCATCCTTCTGAGTGGAATCCAGGAACTGACCTTTCTCCAGACATCGTCAGTCAGTGTATCAACCTGGAGGATGAAGAGGCAGAGGGTGATAACCCTAACCCTTTGAGCATAACTTGTCTTCTGCTGTTATGGAGTGATCTCTTAGGAAAGGGAATTTACCTACTGGACCCAATACGGGGCAGGGACACGGAATGCAGCTGTTTGCTCTAGGCTCAGCACCTACCACAGGAGACACTCAGCAGGGCTGGATATCTCACAGGATCAGCCAGGGGAAGGATTTGGTGCTGACTTGCACTACCACCCCTGGCCAGATGTAGAAGGAGGCTGAGATGGGCCAGCTGTTACCCTTTGGTGCTGACCATCCACCTCCCTGCTAAAGCTCACCCTGGCAGCTTCTGCTCCTGGGACCCCAACCTGACAGCAGTGTCAAGAGCTTCAGGTGCCAGCATGTGTAAAACTGCCAAGAAAGAGAAATATGAGCTCAGCACAGCTAGCTTGAAGAAGCGCTATCAATGGGACCCACAAGTGAAGAAGAGAACACTGACCGGAACCAGTCTTCCTAGGCCTGCATCTGGGCGGATCCTATGTAAAACTCATCCTTTCCTTTCCAGGGCCCCTTCTGACAATTTGAAAGCCTTCCACTCTTAAACCCCTGCATACCTAAGAGCTAAAGCATCCACCTCCGACCCCTTTGTTGTTTTCTCTCTCCTCCTAGTCCAGTCTGCAGCACGTTTATTGCACTTCTCTTAAAGTCTTCCAGAGGATTTCCATCTCCCAGGTGCTGACAAAGGAGGACCCCATTCAGCACCCCAAGCAGTGAACGCTGGTGAGAGGGGCAGCCCAGAGTATAGGCTGTCCTGCTGGTTTTCTGGAGCAAGGGTGGCCCAACCTATAGCTCACACTTGATTCTTCTTCCACCAAAGGCTTACCTGGTTCAGCCTGCCTCTTTATAGGCCATTTGCTCTCCCTTACTACTGCTGCATATTGTAATCAAAGCCCCAGCAGGAGTGATAGGTAGGAAGTTCAGGTAAGTGCTTCTCTCTATGAGGAGCCACATCCATGAAACAGCAGATGTGAGGAGAGCAACACTGGCCCCCGACAACCACCTTCAGCCTCACATCCCCAAAAGGAGCAGAACCAGACCTTGCAGCTACCCTGCTATCTCCTTCAGAATCAGCTGAAAAATGGCTTGTTATGTATTGATGCTGTGCCCTCCTGGTAACCTCTGCCATATGTCTTCTCTTCTAGTGAATGTATTTTATTTGAAAAGCTTCTCTGGGGTGACCAGATAGCTCAGCAGACTAAAGCGTCTGCTTAGGTAGAGTGCCACAGCCAGGGTTCAATCCCCTGCCCTTGGGGCGTGCTGAGATGGCACGCCCACTGAGACTGGGTGCGGTGGCATGTGCCTGTAATCCCAGCACTTGGGAGGCTGAAAACAGGAGAATCACTATCAGTCTGATCTATGTAGTGAGACCCTTTAGACCCTGTACTAAATACATTTAAAAAAAAAAAAAAAAAAAAAAAAAAAGCTCTCCTAAATGAAATCCCACCAGCCGCAACACAAAGCACTCCCCATTCATGGTTCTGCTGGCCCCTTCCAAGGGGTACACATGCTGCTGGATCTCCTGTGCTGGCCTGAGTGCTTAGGGACTGGCACAGACTCCAATCCTTTCCCCCCTGGCCCCTTCAGACTTCATCCCTGTTGGCCAGTTATGCTTTAGCTTCTTCTTGCATCATAGAGTATCTTATTGCACCCCCATCGCACATGGAAAGCTCTTATCAGCACTCATCTTTAGCATGCGTGGAGCTTTTCCACGGCCTGCCCATCTTCTGGTTCTTAGGGCCCAATGCCAGGTCAGAGAATTTCAGTTCTAAAGGCCAGGAAACATATTTGCCATTCCAACTCCTGAGGTCTGGGTCATCTGCAGCCTCTGTGTTAACACTGGCTTAGTACAATCTGCCACTTCTCGCTCCAATTCCTGCAGACTTGCTCTCTTAGGCAAGGACCTCTGAGCTTTCTGTCAGCCAGCCTTCTTTTAAGTTCCTATCTCTCGAGAGTTAATGCCCTAAGTCAGGGGTGGTGGCAAAGCCTCCAAATGCAGCTTAGTCAGGTCCACTGTATCAGGGATAATTTGCTCTGTTCCTATGGTTTCAGGTTAAGACTTGGTAATACATAGTACCGTCTTTCTCTGAAGAACTTATTTTTCTTGTCCAACCCCATCCAAAAAAAGCCTTTCATATGATATCTACAACCAAAGAGCAACATCAACACACACACACACACACACACCTTTTTGGAGCCAGGGTCTCACCATGTTGCTAGGGTGGACTCGAACTCCTGGGCTCAAGCCATCTTCCTATCTCAGCCTCCTGGGACACTGCACTTTGCTATTTCATATACTGTTTATATTGTAGGCATGCCCGTTTGATCCTCTGAAATGTGCTAATAGGTACTCTTTCCCTATAAGAGTTTGAGGCTCTGAGTCCTTTTTTAAATTTTAAGATGAGTTCTTGCTAAGTCGCAAAATTGCTTGAAGTTTGCAATCTCCCTATTTCCCAGAGCGCTGGGATTACAAGGGTGCCCATCTACTGCTAGTGCACATTTAAGTATGCTGCTGTTTAGGTTGTTGCACACTTTCTCCCCTCCTCCATAGCAGTTATGCATCCCAGACAAGAGGTCTGCAGGTTCTCTCTCCATGCTGGTTTTGCATTTGTACCAACTTCCATTGTAAATTGGGGTTATACATCGGGATTCCAGCTGGAGAAGCCTGAGTGACCAGGTGCTTTAGTGGCCAATCATAATGCATGCTGAACACTAGTTACATAGATTCAGGATGCTGCTGAGCCCACCTACCACTTCACTCTTCCTAACCTCCTTACCTCAACTTTCCCAGATCACAAGAACTTCATGCCTGAGGACACTCTGTGGGTACCCAGGCACACAAATGTTTCATTGTTTTTTCCTACCTTTGGTGGGAAAGCAGAGGTAAAGACCTAAAGCCAGCAGTCTGAACTTCAGCTGTATTAGTCCATGGGCCCATGGCTATGGGGTCACAAATGAGCCATTTCCCAGTGTAATGTGGATTGGATATCCATTTCCTTTCTATTGTACCAGGGATTGAACTCAGGACCTTGCACTTGCCAGGCAGGCACTTATGCCCCTGAGCTACCTCCCCCTTTCAACACAAGCTTTCAGGGCCCTTCTGAAAAGCCCAGTGAAACCCACTGGGAACTGAAGGGAGCAACTCCTGCTTGGCTGTGGCCACATTAGTGCAGGGTGCCCCACAGGTTATCTTTGCCTAGAAGTCTCCCTCCTGAGCAGGGTACTCACTCTGTACTAAGGATGACCATTAGGGTGCAGATTTTGCTTCTCATTTCCACTTTCATGTAAAAAACCACTATTTTTGGTACTCAGGACCTCAGCGCTTGCCTGACAGGCACTTTGCCACTGAGTTATACAGCTGGCCCGGCATTAGTTTGTTTTTTTTTTGTGGCCAGCTCAGCCTACCCTAAGGTCCCTGAGCTCTTCCCTAAGCAGGCACTTTAGACCACTGAGCTATCTCACCAGCCCAGCACTAATTTAATTAAAAATCACTTTTAAATTGATTTGAATTCATGTCATCTCATTCCATTACAGCTACTCAATGGACCAGTGAGCACTGACTGGAATGTTCCACTGGAAAGAACCATGCAATTTGTCCAAGCCACTGCCCTGCTGCTGGGGGCAAGCCCAGGACTTACCCATTATGTGGCCTCTGCAGGCCATGTGGTAAGGATGGCCTTCCTCTGGAAATACCTTTCTTGACAAGAGTTCTAGCTGGCAGAATTCAGGTAACTACAGTAAGCAGTTTTACTATACATAGGCAGTGCATATAAATTTTTTCTCCTTAAAAGAAGGTGCAATGCATACCTAAGGCAAGTCAGGAAAAGCAATCTGGACTCCTCAGAAAACATTTTGTGGGAAGCTCTTCTGCCACTTTACAGCAATGCTCCCTAAATTAATCTACTCAAAATGTCAGTTCCAGGGACTCATCTCCTGGGTCTCTATAAGCCTGAGAAAAGAGACCAAGTCCAGATACAACCTTCCTGGCCTACATTTTGTCAGATTTGGCCTTTGTCCCAATACCTAGAAGAGACAATGACCATGTCAAAAATGTAGTGTTTTCTAGTGTTCTATGTGGCTTTGAATCAAGCTTCCATTTGGACAAGAATTAAAACAAGAAACAAAGAAAGGTGCAAAGGTGGCTAAGCAACCAAGTCTTCCCTGGAAGAGAAGAGGAAGACAGGAGAAGTGAGTAACAGGTTTATTTGCATGTACACACAAGAGTTACTTGGTCGCTGGGTGAGAAGAGGCCAGGCTCTGAGGAGATAAGGCTTCAGCAGAGGAAGGCACCTTGACAGACAAGAGATTCTCGGCTTATTAAATCAAGCACAGCTGCAAACTTCATTTGTCTCACGCCAACTCACTTAGCTCATTTACCTATTGTTCTCAGGACTTTTACAAAACCAGGTGGGAATTAAAGTGGAGAGAAACATATCACTTACATATCTGGACCTGCCACTTAAATCTGTGTGCACAGGATACAGATGAAAACATAATAGCACTTCCAAACTGACCTTAGTCTAAGCAGTGCCATCTGTCTTTCTAGGGAAAATATCTACTACAAAGAACTTGGGGATTAAACATACCTCCAAGGTTGGGGCCTCAATTCTACAGTGGTTTAGACAAAAGGACTGGAGTAGGTCAGGTTTCCAGGACCACAAACACAGAGATCTCGGAGGGGGTGGAGGGAAGGAGGGGGCCAGAGCAGCTATAGAGCATCTGTTTCCCAGCCTCCTCTTAGGAGTATTTCATAGGGCTTCTCTCTTGCTGAGCTGAACCTGTGGTAAAGGAGAGAAAAGTCTCTCCTCAAGAATGGAAGGCATCCCCATAAAAATCTTTCTTGGCTTCTAATGTTAACCAAAGGAGAGAGCTCTGACTTCTCTTTTGAGGACTCTAATGAGATAAATGTTTTTAATATGAAACACTAAGCTTGACACTTAGAAACTACCTACCACTAGCTAGTTCCCAAGGCAATGTAACTAACTTATTTATTCCCCAGGAAGATATGTAGATTGTCTTTAGAGAAGTCAGAAGAAGCCACCTGCTGATTAAAAGAACCTAAAATAAAAGGACTGGATATGCTAAGAAGGGGAAGAGAAACACACACTGAATGGTTGCTTTTTTTTTTTTGTATATAAAGGATTACAAAATTCCAATTTAATACATTTTGGAAAAGCAAATGTAAAATAACTTGGGCTTATAAAACCAGAATTTACAGTTATCTGTGAATAGTTAAAGACAAATCATAGAACCATTTTAATTACAAATCCAAAGTAATTCTAATATTGGTTACAGAAATCACTGTTCTGCTCCCCCAGTGAGAGTCCAGGTGTTGAACTGTACACATCGCACTCAGCTCTCACTCCCTCTCACCTCCTCCTCCCCAACAGCGCTCTTGCATGTGGCCTATCACACATTCGTGACCTATCACACATTTGCCAGGCTCGCTCTCTCTTCTGCAAAGCTCCTCCTGGTTTAAACCCACCCTGGCCTTTTATATGAACTACCTCCCCCAGCGTCTGACTTCGAGTCTTCAGCCTGCACAGGTTGTCTGCCCTTGGTCCCAGTTCCAGTAGGACAGGTCCTTATCTAAAAGGCCACACACGTGAGCCTCACATTAACTCTTTTGTGCCAACCCTAGTTGGGCTCCTTGTTGCCTAGTACCTTTGCACTCAAGAAAAGTATATTGTTCTCTCTCCCTATCTTTTGCCAGTGTATTCCGTCTTTCTTGACATCTGTGCCAGTAAGACACTCAACCATTCTTACTAGGTCTTCCCATCTTGCATGCCTTGCATTGGTAGCTGAGTAACTGTAACCACCACCACTGAAATGCTGAAAGCCTTTTTTGATCCTTCACCCTCTGAAACATTCCCTATCTCAACAGAACTGAATTTCTTTTGACAGCCAAGAGTTAAACCAAAGACTTCTCTCCCCAGACCGTCTGCCTCTTTCTTACCAGACCTACTCAACAATAATCTGTTCCTTTAGCAGATGCCTACTGCTCTAGAAAGTTCAGATAAAGCACCACAGCCTCTACCACCTGTAGCCTGAGGGAAGACACCAGTTGCTCCACTTTGGACCTCATTTAGTCCTCAGCCTGCTCTTCACACTTCAGTAACACACCTCTAACAGCCATGGTGGTAGTCTGGACACAAAGTTCTGGACAGCTATCTCCTTCCACTTCAATGTGCCCTGTTTCCATCAACTGTAGCCAAGCCCTTGGCCTTGAGTCTCTTCAGAACTAGCGCCTGTTTAAAGTGTGTTATCCAGAACTAGTTATAATTTGCAACATATTATAGCGCTGCTCAATTCACAAACAATGAAATTCTCCAGGGATCGATACACTCTCAAATCTAATCTTAAATGCTGACCTCTTAGCTTGGAAATGCCTCACTTTTACTATCTCCATGTTAGAGCCTCAATGAAGAAGCGCTACTGAGAGAAAACATGGAAGGTTAAGAAAAGAACTATGGTTCCCGTTCCAGCAGAGCTGCTGGCCAAATGCCCCTTCTGCTTTCCGGGTATAAACCAAAGCCACACAATCTCATCTACTGGGCACTCCTCAAGACCTGAACACTGTGATGTGTGAACAGGGTGAGATGGCAAAAACTACAGGCCCACGGGTCCTTGCTGATGGGCAACTACAAGAAGTCTCACAAGACAGAGCGCGCCCAAGTGCCAGTGCATGCACACACAGGAGCCAGAGTCCAGTGTCTTAACAAGGACTTTTAGTGACCCATGTCCAGGTGCACTGTGCTCTTCTTACTAGAATGGAGTTGCTTGGCCCTTTCTCCTTTCTTTTTTTTTTCTCCTTTCTTAACACAATACAGATCAGTGGCTAGATAGACATTCAGACCCATGGTTGAATATTGAATGGAAGGGAGCAGCAGCAGACACAAAATTTCAGGCCCTGGTTTTATGTGCCTTTAATACTTTTTTTCCTTTCTGCTGTATTCACTAAACAAGAATAATTTTTTTCTAAAGCTACTTTTTGTAGCTTTTTGGTTTCCCTTTGTGTTTATCATGTTTTCAGTTTCTTCTCTGAGGAGCAATTCTCTGAATCCATGTCTTCTAACTCAACTCGGTGCCTTTTGAGGCTGCTGTGGCTATGACCGGCCCTGTTGCTGTCTGTGGCTGGGGTGTCAGTGGGGTTCTCTCTTGCTCCGGCACTGGGGGTCTCACAAGCCATTTCGGACCCACAACAATCTTTTTGTACAAGAGTGCCCGAGTTATCATGGTCAGTGTCTGGATGTCCTGGGGAGGAACAGGCTACTACCTCCAGCTCCCCAAAGTTCTGCCCATTGTTGTGTGGGTGTGGGGGCCGAGGGTGTAGGCGTCCATTGTTGTGGTTGGCACAGATGGTTTCTACACTTCTCTCCTCACTGTCATCAGACTGGGTCCTA
>PVKA01038488.1:7542-20307 GCA_004027165.1 Ctenomys sociabilis
TGGGGGGGGGCACTGGCATGGCATGTGGTGCTGGGGATTGAACCACAGTCCCTGAGAGCTTGCCTAAGCAGGCTCTTTAGACCACTTGCCAGCCCTATTTGTGGGTTTTTAAAAAGGTCCTAATAGGGCAGGGGAGATGGCTCAGTGGAATAAGTGCTTCCCTGGCAAGCACAAGGGCCTGAGTTCAATCCCCGGTTCTGCAAAAAAAAAAAAAAAAATAAAATAAAATAAAAAGGTCCTAATAAATAGTAAATATTTGTTTATACATCTGAATAGAAAAAATGCTCAGAAAGACATTCTCAAGATGACTGTAATTCTCTGCATAATTTTTACTGTATATGTACTTACATATTCATATATACAAATGGATTTTTTTTTTCCGTGATACTGGGGATTGAACTCAGGACCTTGTGCTTGCCAGGCAGGCACTTACTTATGCTATGGAGCTATATGCCTGGTCCCAACAAATGGAATTTTAAGAATTTTCCTGTGTCAGGCAATACACACTGGCCTGAGAACAGGTTTTAGAGTTAGAGTTAGTTATTTTTGAAATGTGCATTTCAATGTAAGCATTTAAGCTCTTAATTTCCTTTTTTTTTGTCTTTTTGATACAGGGTCTCACTATGCAGTTCAGGCTGGCCTTAAGCTCACTTTGTAGCTCAGGCTGGTCTCGAACTCACAACAATCCTCCTGCCTCAGCCTCCGGAGTGCTGGGATTACAGGCCTGCGTCACCACGCCCGGCAAATTTTTTTTTTTTTTTTTTCAGTACCGGGAATTGAACTCTGGACCTTATACTTGCCAGGCAGGCGCTTAAGCCATTGAGCTATATCCGCAGCCCCCTAATCTCTTAATTTTCTATCTCTCAAGGGTACAAAGGAATAGCAATGGTGTATTATAGTACTGTTGTGAGCATTTAATGAACTAATATATAAGAAGCATTTAGGCAATTCCTAGTATAAAGCAAACTTCTAATTACTACTAGAAATTGTTACCAACAAAACTGTTTATTTGCATCTAACTTTGAGTAGTTAAGTGGGAGTTAGCAAAATGAAGCTTAGATTTTTTATAATTCAGACTCAAAACTTACACTGACTTTTTCAAAGTATCACAGACTAGTTTAAATATAAGCTAGTATTACTTTTTAAAAAAATGGCCATGAAGATTGAACCCCGAGCCTTATGTATGCTAAGCAAGTGCTCTACCACGTGGCTATATCCCAACCTCTTAAGTTAAAAGTAAACAGGAAGATAGAGCTTGCTTCATAAGACTTCCAATTAGCTTAAGCAGTCTCAATGAAGATTACTATTTTTTTCTAAGAGGTAGAAAGAGCAAGCATTTTCATTTATAGTAAGTAGTATAGGGTCTCACTCCACAGATAGGACTTGCAGTGATCCTTCCCGTTTTTCAGCTTCCCAAGTGCTGCGATTACAGGTGCCCAGTCTCACCTGCTGTCTCAGTGTGCCCTGGGGGAAGGGCCAGAAAGGCAGGCTAGGAATGGAATCAGTGGCCCCTGTGTCTGTCTAAACAGGCGCTTTAACTGGCTGAGCTATCTGGCTGGCCCTACATATAATTCTTCCTTGTTTGTGAGCTTCACGAAAATTCACTTAAAAAAATTTAATAGGCTTCTGTAGAGACTGCTAGAGGCAGCAAGTACCAGACCTTATCAAATGCTTTTTCTGCATCAACCGATATATTCATAAATCAAGATGTTAAAATATTTTTCTATAGATAACTATCCTTGCATCTCTAGGATAAAGCCCAGTACATCACAAAGTGTAATTAAAAAAAAAACAAACATTTTCAGTTTTAGTGATCACTTTAATGGCTAATATTTACTGCTTAGTATGTGCCAGGCAGTATTCTATACTCTCCTTGTATGCATATATCTTTATTATTATAAGAACTTAATGAGGAAAAAAGTATTTTTACCCTACTTTACAGATGAATACAATGAGGTACACAGAGGTTGAATTTGTATAAGGTTGTAAGTTGAGTTACTGGTAGGGCAAAAATTCACACTTCATCTGTCAGAAAAGTGTATGGTGTAACTCCTGTGAACAATGTGCTGAGACAGAAAATCATAGCCTTAACCACTATAGTCTAGAGCAACACAAGTGAATGTATACTTATTTGCAGCACTAAACTGAGCGCTACATATTTTGCAGAACTGTCATGGCATACATATGTATAGAAGCTATACTGTATACCCTGGGGGACAAATTAACTTTATTGAAAAAAATTGAAAAAAATGCCCATGTGGATATATATACTTGTGTGTGTGTGTGTATTGTATATTTGTCTTCCAAACTCAGATGTAAAAAGATGTAACATGAATAGAAAAACTGTCAAGCAACAGGCTAAGGAGAATATATAGGGAATATATTGTAGGGTGAGGAAGGAGAAGTGGGAAGTAAAAAGGCTAAATCTGACTGGTGACTTAAGACAAGAGCCTGTTAGTTTCTCCTGAGAGTAGATAATATAAATAGCAAACAGAGATAGAAAATAATGTTCATTCATAGTGGGGAAAGGGAGACCATTTACAGATACATGTCTTACAACCTTATATAAATTATTCAACCTCTGTGTACTTCATTGTATTCATCTGTAAAGTGGGATAAAATACTTTCTTCCTCATTAAGTTCTTATAATAACAAAGATACAAGGAGAGTACAGAATACTGCCTGGTACATACTAAACAATAAGTAATAATATAATATATATATATATATATATATATATATATATATATATATATATATATATATATATATGAGAGGGTCAGTTTAAGCTGACCTCAGACTTGTGGTGACCTTCCTAATTCAGCCTTCCAAGTGTTGGGATTATAGGCGTGCACCACCATACCTGGCTCAGCCTACACTATAAAAAACTGCAGGGCTAGTATTAAAAGACTTAGGAACAATGGCCAAAAAAGATAATTTCTAGCACTGGTTAAAAGCCATCTAAAGAGAGGACTCTGAATCTGTTTAGAATATATACAGTATCTAGCTTATGAGGACAAGTGACTTCCTCATTTTTACCTTTCCAATTTTCTCTTCAAAATCAAAGCACTTATTCTGACACCAAGACTAGCCAGGGCTACCACTAATTTGTTGTGCTCCCTTAGGATATCAAGAAACTTAGTGATATAAATTTTTCAAAAATACATTAAAAAAAAAAGAAACTTAGTGATAAAAAGATAAGAAGCTTAGTAGGGGAACTTTTTCAGATAGGTTCTCGCTATGCAGTTCGGGCTGGCCTTTGACTTGCAATAACTTTCCTTGTGCCACCAGTCCTGACAGTTTAGAAAATTTGATATTCACTATTTTTATTAAATTGAAAACTCTTAGGTTTTTTAAATTGCCAATTTTTAACATTTTATCACTTGCTTGGAATACTTAAAGGAGAGCACAGTGATTTTTGGTGTATTCAGACACTTGTGAACTGTTCTAGACACAGTAAGTCCTGCTCTCTCAGGTGCTATTTTATAACTCTTTGACAGAGAGGATTAATAAGTTGGTAACCATGAGCAATAGCTGGAAAGCCTCTAGTGAGGGAAGGGTAACGCCATGTTGTCTGATCGTCATTACATTTTATTACAGGCTATTTTTCCTTTTTCTTCTTTGAAACAGGTTCTTGCTATGTGGTTGAGGCTGGCTTAAAACTCAAAATCATATTGCCTCAGCATCCCAAGTGCTAGTATCATTACATGCTATCTTTAGCCAGGTAGGATTTACTGGTTGGAGGAAGTCTATAGAAAAGGAAAATTATTTTGCTACTTCCAAGGACACATTCACATTTACCATTAAATAAAGACAAATTAATGTTTCTGTTGCTGACAAACAGAACAAATGGACCTTGTTACTTCATTCTACAATATAGAACTTCCCTATAGGTTAAGACTTACTATGTTATTCTAAGGGAGCTGAATTATTTGGTAGTTCTAAACTAAATATAACAGAAACATGTTAACTGTCAGAGGACCCTCCCTCTCTTCTTCTCTTTGGCAGTACTAGGGACTAAATCTAGGTCCTCATACTGAAGTATATTCCCAGTTCTTAATTTTTATTTTGAAATAAGGGAATTTCTCAGATTGGGACTGAATTTGTGATCTTCCTTCTTTAGCTTCCCAGAGTACTGGGGCTACAGGTATGTGCCACTACAACTGGCTATCAGCCATGACTGGCTTTAAAATATAAGCATGTGCCGGGCGTGGTGGCGCATGCCTGTAATCCCAGCACTCGGGAGGCTGAGACAGGAGGATTGTTGTGAGTTCGAGACCAGCCTGAGCTACAAAGTGAGCTTAAGGCCAGCCTGAACTACATAGTGAGACCCTGTCTCAAAAAGACAAAAAAAAAATAAAATAAAATAAAATAAAATATAAGCATGTATCTGTCTTTACTAGCCTGGCCTGGTCTTAGTAGAGAACACATACCTTCTCCTTTATGCCTGAAAATGGAAGCTCTTGACATACTAGAATTACAGAAAGGAAACTGTAAGAAGGTAAGACCAAATGCCTGGCTAGCAGCTCAAGAGGATATGAGACCCTATCTTAAAAAACTAATCCAAAAAAAGTGGTGGGTGTGATGGTGAATACCTATAATTTCAGCACTGAGAAGACTGAGGCAAGAGCATCATCATTAGTTTGCGGCCAGCCTGGGCTACGTAAGCATACTAAAGGCCAGCCTGCACTACAAGGTGAGATCTTGTCTCAAAAATCAAGACATAAAGCCAAAG
The DNA here is from genome assembly GCA_004027165.1 of Ctenomys sociabilis. Classification (NCBI taxonomy): domain Eukaryota; kingdom Metazoa; phylum Chordata; class Mammalia; order Rodentia; family Ctenomyidae; genus Ctenomys; species Ctenomys sociabilis. Next base: position 12,278 of record PVKA01038488.1, read on the forward strand.
ACCATTTATGAGCAGAAATTATCTCCTACATTATTGGGAATGCCTATATTTCATTTGGCTTGGTAAACTTTGAACAATTTTTTGTTTAGTACCATGATATAAAAAATAAATAAAACCTACCATAACTCCATTTAAAAACTCTCAATAAATTATTCTTTTAGAAGAGAATTCCTGCCCCAATAGTTAGTAGACCCTTTCCCTGATTTTTACCTGCTTATGAGGACCCCTGAGTATATGTGCCTTAGCGCCTTCACAAGCCGTCCTCATCGCTTCCAGTGATGGTGTGCCCAACAGGTCTGTGATCAAATCCAACTACATGGAGACATGGAAGAGAGATGGACAGGTGAGCACATAGAAACAAGCTTTCAACTCTCAGAATCACAGACTCAGAAGCAAGGATCATATCTGGGGAGAAAAACCTTACAGCAAGTAAATTCTAGATTAACTAACAGGAGCTTCTACTTTTACTTTCTGGCTTATTCAACCAACCAACCAACCAACCAACCAACCAACCAACCAACCAACCAGAAAGGACATTTATTAGATATCCATGTGATGAAAAACAAAAAGAAAAAAGGAACTATGTTCTGGCAAGCACTGCTCGCAAGGGCTAGAGCAATGCATGCCTTTTTATCCTGATACCACAACATCTATAATCTCTGTAGAGGTGAAATGCTTTTCTCATGACGGGTAATGATGGTACTTTTCAAATAGTTAATGAATGGATTCTGATGTGTCAAACAGATTGAAGCTCGTTAAGAGGCTAATTCACAAATCAGACATATATGATTTCAAAAATACTCAAAGTAATCAGATCTGAAATTAAAGACAAGCTCTCAATGTCTGGGGCAGTACACAACCTTTACATTCTAGTCTTGCTACAAATCATTTATGCTGGTAGAAAAAGTGGTACTTATAAAACTTTGATATTGAATAAGGCCACATTAAGCTAGCTGGGGAAATAAATAAGACGGATAAAATGGTCTATTGGAAACAAGTCTTCGTAGGTAGGAAGTTACCTTATCAATTTTCTGTAATGCCACATTCGTTCTAACAACAATCTAATTAACAATAGCATTTTATCTGAATCCCTCCTCGATGAGAGATTCTTACCTACAGAACACAATTTTCTGCACTTATGGGGCAGGGCGTCCCTTAGCTTCACTGCCATTACCTTCACTAATGGAGATACTTAAGAACCTCTTCTATACTTCTGTTTGGGAAAAGTGTGACGGTGATACTTTTAGGTTTCCAACCACCACCATGAAGGCAAAAGGAAAGACTCACATAGAGAAACAATCAGAACATTGGCCAAAATGACTCATATCTATTAAGAAGTTGCTGGTAGTTTAGTACTTAGGGCAATTATCCCTCCCTCAAAGATCCAGAGAAAATGCAACTGAAAATAGTCACTTTTGGGTGATGAGATAGCGCAGTAGACCAAGAGCCTGCTTAGGCAAGCGCAGGGACTGAGGTTTGATCCCTGGCAACATGTGATGTGCTGATCCTGCCCACAGGCACCCTGAGCCAGCAACTGAGTTCAGGTGTAGTGGTGCACACCTGAAATCCCAGCACTGGAAAGGCTGAAAACAGGAGGAACACTACCAGTCTGAGCTGCATAGTAAGGCCCTGTACAAAAACATACATTGAATAAAAACAAAAATAAAAATAACCCACTTTCTTATATATGCTAGATTCTACTCTATACCTTGATTTCTCGCCTTAAAATGTAATGACAATAAACAGATGAATACTCCTTCAATGGCTATGTCAGATTGGCAAGCTTAAGACTATATATATTTCTGAACAAAACAAAACATCTTTTTTTTTTTTTTTTCTTGGAGAACTGGGGATTTAATTCAGGCCCTTGCACTTGCCAGGGAAGCGCTTATTCCAGGGAGCCATCTCCCCAGTCCCTAAAACAAAACATCTAAATCCCATTCCAGTTAGTTTGCATTCCTTTACATATTCAACATCAACCAAAGATTCTTATTCAAGACATAGGATTTGAGTATCTCTCTTACTGTCTTTTACACTTTTCTGTAAGGGAACATTCATTTTATGGTAGCTTATGTTCAGATATTTCAGATATGACAGCCTCGCATGTAAGCTTGTTACACTCTTATTTTCTAAATAATTGAAATAGTATAAAGGTCAACTGCATCAATTTACTACTAAAGTTACACAGTGGTCAATGTGTACTATGAGGGCTGGGGATTTCTCTCAGAAGTAGAATGCTTGCCTATCAAACTAGAAGCCCTGGGTTCAGTCCTTGGCACTGAAACCAAAAATAAACTTCAACTTAAAAAAAAAGACACCCCTCCCCAAATGTGGACTATCACATCTCAATACTTTCTTACTCAAAATATTTTCCATTGCATTTCTAGTAAAGTCCAAAGTCCCTCTCAGGTCATGATGGCAGGCTCCTTCTCTTTCCCCCTGATAAATCCCAAACATGCACAGGCTCTTCCGGCTCATAATATCCTTCCAATGTGCTACCCTTTTTCCTCTCTATGGGTTACATTAGGGTAGCTGTGTTGTCCACAGAATATGCTTCTTCAGTGTCCTATTCTTCCATTTCATATGGATGAAATGTTAACCTCTTGGGCAGTTCTGCTAGCCATCATTCTATATCCCTAATCTGGCATTTTCCACCCCTAATTCTTAGTATGTATGTATTATTATTTGGATTATATATTTTAAGTTGTTTGTTTTTGATACAGGGTCTTGCCTTGAACTCGCTGCTATAGCCTAGGATAGCCTTGAATTTGTGGTGCTTTTCCTGTCTGAGCCTCCCAAATGCTGGGTTTAAGATGTGTGCCACCATGGCCTGGTTTGTATATTTATGCCCCCATGAAAGTTTCATAAAGGTAAGAATAACTATTTTACTTACTTACTGTAGTATCACTAACATCCTGGTAATATTTAGCATAATTATTAACATTTATTGAATGTTTTCTATATGCCAAGGTTTATTTTCAGGTTTGCTACTGTACTTATCTGCAGTCTTAAGAGATTCCTCCCTCAACAAAATAAGTGAGGATAAGATAGGTTAAGTAACTTGCCCAAGGGAATCACTAGTAAGTGATAGAGTTAGGGTTTTTAACTAGTGATCCCACAGCCTGGGATCACTGCTATTACACATATTTTCATACAAAGAATAATGTGAAAAATTTATGAATGGAAATATGATATATCCCCAGAAAATATGTGTATTAATAAATTAGCATAAAGGTAATTAAAAAGACAAAGTAGTATGAATAGTCTTCCTCTCTTCATTTTCTTTCTTTTTATGGTACAAAGCATTGAACCAATTGAACCAAGGGCCTCATGAATGCTAACTAAGTACATGGTCTGCCACTGAGCTATCTCTATCTTCAGCCATGAATGATTTTTTAAAACTGTATTTTAATCATCTCCTGGTGCATTCTGCTGTATTAAATGCTTTAGCTGCACAATAAAAATTATAAATTACTTTAGATGTTCACACTTGAAATCCACACTGAAAATTTATATTCTGAGCACACAACGTGAGTACATTAATTCACCAAATACATTTTCAAGTCAGAGCCATTCAGTTAAAAAGAGCAGCAGCCCTCTAACAACTGAAGATTACACCTGTGCAAATTGTTAAAGAGTCTGCTGCTATGCTTCAGTGTGTGCAATAAAGTCAACACATCTTCTAATAGGCTCATAAGTTACAAAATGTATCGGTCTCTAATCTTCAGCTTTATAACTTTTTGAATTTTAAGTGAATCTGAATTTACGAAAGGCAAATTAGTACAACAAATAAAGCCCAAGGCATGTGTATAGGATGCTTTCTCCTTGAGATCTGCAATAGAATTGAAGGCTTACTAAGACTTTACAGTGAAAATATACCTGCTGAATGGGACTTTGTGCCTGAAACAATATTCTTCGACCTAGTAGTTCTGCAAAGATACAGCCAACAGACCAGATGTCAATAGCATTGCTGTAATGCCGACTACCCATTAGGATTTCTGGAGCCCGATAATACTGAGTAACAACTTCCTGAGTCATATGACGGGATTCATCTAGTTCTTCCACTCTGGCCAATCCAAAATCGCAAATCTAAATAGAAAAGACAATTAGAACATTATCAATCAGACAAATGCGTTTACAGATAGGAGAAAGAAAAAAAACTAAAGCCCTGGCATATCCCTGTACTTTGCTAAGTTTTTAGCAATACCGATAGAGTATATCAGTATTAAGTATACAATCTGGTATTTGGATATGAGGGGAAAAAAGGTCCTAAACTCCAATTGCTCTATACAAAATGATGCCCTTGTCCATGTTTGGTGTTTTCAGACAGGTTCTTCTTATGTAGTTAGTACAAGACAGCTCTGAGCTCACTACATAGCCCAGTTAGCTTTCATCTTGCAATGATCCTCAGCTTTAGCTTTAACTTCCTGAATGCTGGAATTACAAGTGTGTATCATTACACCAAACAAAATAATGTGGTTTGAAAATTTTCACTTCATCTGTTTTTAACTGAAAACAAAGAGAAAATAAAAAAAACTAAAACCAAAGCACAAAATAGTAACACCAAAAAAACCTAATAACTGAATACATATTTTTAGGTTTAACATAAAAGCCAAGCTGATCCTAAAAGGTTCTCAATAAAAAAGTAACTTGTTGCTATTTTTATTGTTCATGTTTGTTTTATAATCATACTGTCTTCTACTGGCATATCAAGCAAAATCATGTCCTCAAGAAAAAGCCCATTTTTAGTTTTCTGATTCCATTCATAGAACTAAGTTCCACCTTGGAACTAAGGTGTGAGAATCACATGTAAATTGCTGAATTCAGATTTGTCTCTGAAATAACAATGAAAACAATTATGTACCTATATATCATAAAAATATTTGACAAAAAATTTTGGTAGAAATATATTAGGGCAAATATCACTAACTTGTTTTATCTGTAATTGGTAATTCTTACTTTGGGAGCATTTCAGTGTACGGTAGGGCATACTTTTAGTTAACAGTAATAATAAACACTACCTATGAATGTTCACCTCTATGGAAATAAGGCTGAGTACAGATCTAGTTCAGTTATTGTCTGAATAACAGCAACTACATATGTAAAATGTATGGCATACATTCGTGCTTCCATCTTACAAACTGTATTATTACATTATTCTTATTATAAAGACAATCTTATAATTATATTTCTGTTCAAACAATTCTCAAGTCATTTCCAGATTCTTACAGCAACAGAGCATTTTGGAACTCTCAATATAATAATAAAATACCCTGCATTTTTCTCAGGAAAAAAAAAAAAAAAAGCCAAGCTGTGTATTTATGAGCTGGGCCCATAGAGCTGGGACTATTTTCACTATCTTTATGGTGTCTCTCCCTCTCTCTCTAAGAATGTATTTCAGTTTCAAGCTGAGCTTTGTTAAATCTAACTCTATTGAAGTAGAGTTCCATAAATAATGTATCTAAACTCTACACATATCTACTAAAAATACTAATTAATATTCAAACATGTTTATATGACAAAATGTAATACTCTGTGGAATACTGTGCCACTAGGTCAATTAGTTTCTTCATGCCATATTTACAAGTAATTGAGCATCAGTTGTATTTTAGGCAGTATGTAGAGATGTAGTAATACATAAGAGAAGAGTAGCTGGATGTGTTGCTCAGTGATAAGGTTGATGCTTAGCATATGCAAGGCTCTGGGTTAAAACACCAGTGCCAAAAAAAGTGAAAAAGCCAGCTTGGTTAGTTTTTCTGCAGACTACTGGATAAATCTTTTCTTGTTATCTTTATATAAAGCTCGGTTAGGTTGCAAGACAACTGTTAATAAACTTTGTAGGGCCAGAGCAGCAACTACAACTTATCTCCAGGCATGAAAAACCAAAATAACCCCTGGGAGTGCTGAGGACAAGAGCACGTAGTGATGGCCATGTAAGTGCCACTGACTGACTTGTTGAATTGCTATCCGAAGTGGAGAAATAGGGGCTGGAGATTTGGCTCAGCAGTAGAATGCTTGCCTAGCAAGCTGGGAGCCCTGGGTTTGGTTCCTGGCACTAAAAGCACACAAAAAAATAAAAAAAGAAGTGGAGAAATAGAAATAACATCTAAAGTCTTTTTTAAGTTGAGGTGCCAGAGTTAAGATATTACTTGAAAAAGGATTCTTAGAGATTTTTAGAAGTTTGAAAATCATACTACTTTAAAAAAACAAAGGTTTACCCATAGTTTTTAGTCATCCCTTTCAGATACGAATCTACTAATTTGGTCACATTGAAAAGATGCATGTGTGCATGCGTCAACAGATGCCAACATCTTTAAAACTTAAGAACGAAGGAAGCATTTCTAGACAATACACAATTATTTAACAACAAAAGCTCAAATGTATCACATCTTCCCAATGGCTAGTGTTCAAATAACATACACTATCTTAAACACTATGACATTAAGGTGGTGTGTGTGGTGCACACCTGTAATCCCACCATTCACGAATGAGGCTGAGGGAGGAAGCTCACCATAACCTTGAGGTGAGCTGAGCTACATAGTGAGTTCAAGGCTGGCTTGAGCTATGTTGTCTCAAAAATTAAGTCTGAACCAATTTTTTTTAAACAATTGGAAAGACAACTTGAATTTAATGTAAGAAGCATAAATTATGAAATAACTAAAAAAGACACAAATTATTCAGTTTGTGCTTAGGAGGAAATTCTAAGTATGAATGGAGACTAACTTAGATGTTTCATTATAGTTTTCTTCAATAAACTGATACACTTGAGAAAAGAGAATTTATGCCTATAACGGCCATTTACTCTGGCTTTAAAAAACAGGCCTAAGGATAAGTCAAAGGAACAGAGAAAACGTCAGTCTGCTCTGATTTGTGTCATGTAATCAAATTAACATTTTTCCTTTAGTTACCCATTCAGATATCCAGAGTTTATAATAATGTAATAGATGATTTGGAAAATGGACTTGAAACAGTTAATGGCATCAAGAATGACAGACTCTACAGAAAATCCTTTATAGAGTCTTCCAACCAAAACCTCAAATAAGAGCTAGGGACATAGTTCAGTGGAAGAAGTGCTTGCCTGGCAAGCACAAGGTCCTGAGTTTGATCCCTGGTACCATCAACCCTCCACTCCCCCGCAAAAAAAAAAGAAACCCTTCAAATAAGAAGAAACTGTCTTAAATTATACTAACATTGCTGGGCCAGCCAAATAGCTTAGTGGATGAAAGCACTTTCTTAGGCAGATGCAGGGATTGGGAGTTCAATCCCCTGGCTTGCCACGTAGGCCCTGCCCTGAGACAGTGATTCAGACTGGGTATGGTGGTGTGCCTCTGTAATCCCAGCACTTGGGGGGATGCAAACAGGAGGATCACTAGGAGTCTGATCTATGCAGTGAGAACCTGTACACCCTATCTTAAAAAAACAAAAAACAAGGACCCAGGTTCAATCCCCAGAACCATATGCCATGCCTGCCCTGAAACCAAGCGTGGTGGTACATGCCTATAATCCTGGTGCTGGGAAGGCTGAGACAAGAGGATCACTGAGTTTGCACTGCATAGTGAGACCCTGTACCAAAGAAATCAACGATTAAAAATCTATTTATTTATTTATTTATTTATTTATTTATTTATTTTTTGGCGGAACCGGGGATTGAACTTAGGCCCTTGCACTTGCCAGGGAAGTACTTATTCCACTGAGCCATCTCCCTGGCTCCCCAACTATTAAAAAAATTAATAAGACAAAATATTCTTGGGGCTGGAGAGATGGCTCAGTGGAATAAGCACTTCCCTGGCAAGCGCAAGGACCTGAGTTCAATCCCTGGTTCAGTGAAAAAAAAAAAAAAATTCTTAACTGTAAAAATTTTCAATTTTAGCTGGGCATAGTGGTGCATGCCTGTAATTCCAGCACTCAGGAGGCTGAGGCAGGAGGATTGTTGTGGGTTCGAGACCAGCCTGAGCTACAAAGTGAGCTTAAGGCCAGCCTGAACTTCATAGTGAGACCCTGTCTCAAAAAGACAAAAAAAAAAAAAAAAA
>PVKA01038489.1:7439-20301 GCA_004027165.1 Ctenomys sociabilis
AAATATTTAAAAAATTGAGTCTCAAATTTATTTCTAGCTTCATGCTATTGATAGAATACTTAAGACTTTTATACAGACTGGGTTTGAAACAATAAAAGAATAGTGCAGATGTAATAACTGGTACCAATCAACAAATATGAAACAAAAGGTTGATTTACTGTTGTGCACCTAGGCTCTTTCATTGGTGCTTGTGAAAGGTACAAAAGTTATAGTTAAAGCAATAATACAAGAACAAAACACCAGAAATTTGAATTTTTGAAATAAAATATATACATTTAGATTAGGAGTTGCAGAGTTTTTCTTAAACAATCATACAGTAAACACTTTAAAATTTGTAGGATATGTATAGTCCATCATACATTTCTTTCTTTCATTTTATAGCCCTTTGAAAATGTGAAAACATTCGTAGTTCTGGGACAGTAAAAAATGATTTCAAACCAAGTGGAAACATACATTGCTATTAAGTCATGTCTCAGTATTTGAAAGCAGAAATAGATTGAGGTCCCTGCTACACCTTGTACCCTCAGAAGTTGTTCTCAGACTGTGCTATGCTGGGTGATATCTAACCACTGACTTCAAAATGACACAAAAAAATAAAAGGAAACCAAGGTTAGGATAATTTCTAGTTTTATTATTTCTGCTATGAAAAACTTAGTCGTGTTCTAGAGCCAAACCCAACCACCAGATTAAACTGTTCAATGCTCAGATATCTTACTAAGTGGTTTGGCCATAGTGGGGGACACTTATGTTACAGAAATTGACACATGCTAGAAATCAGGTAATTTTTACTTGGAAAATTGGCTGTTAAATACTTAGAATTTAAATACTTTCTCTGAAGATGGAACCAGGCTAAGTTGACACTATCAAATATGGAGCTTGGATGTCATGCACAGAAATATGTCACTGTCTATTTACATCATATTAATGCAACAGGGTGAGTTACCAGAATAGGACAAATCACAGCACAATTTGGTAAAATCATTAGGAAGGGACAAATGCTGAGCAGTCATGTTTTAACATGATTTATTTTATTTTAGTCATGTAATTTAGTTTGTATTAATTTTTAATAGTATTACATCGAACATCTGGTTCACAGAAGTTCTGGAAGTGTAACAATTGGCTGTAGAAAACTGGCAAGATTATTCCAGCTCATTGCAAAGTGTCTTACATCCAGAGAAAGGCTAAAATGGCTCTCTACAAAAGATTATGAGGACTGGACTTACTTGGGATGTGGAATTCAAATGTCTGAAAGAACAAACACAGCATGTCTTTAGCAGAACAAAAGTTACTAAGGGAACTTTTGAAGGCAGCCAAGGTAAAGAAGATGAGGACAATGTAACTGGGAAATAATTGGAGACATTCATGAAGAAAGAAGGGATGAGGTGCAGAGCTCCTAAAGTTATTGCAATTCTGTACGTGTACTAAGCTGGTTGGACATGTTATCAGTATATAAAATATATTTGCAAATAATATCATAAGTGGCATCTAGTCATGGATTTTTCAAAGCAGAATCTACACTCAACAGATTTTCTCACAAGTCTAACAAACTTGTGAAACATCTTTGAGTTGAGAGCTGAATTATGAGAATGTTAAAAGAAATGCTAACTACTAAATCTGACTAAGAAAGGAGAATGAATTCCTTCTACTATAGTTCCATTTCTTGGTTTGGTTTGTGGTTGTTTGTGTGTCAGAGAATAATACATACTGTGTATATTTTATTAATCATACCTCTAATATCTGTCCTACAGACCAATACTCAAATTCCAGGAAATAATTGTGTTTAGTCACATAAATTCTGATAGATATTAGTAGCTGTTTTAAATAGGGAACACTATCAATGAAAAGAAGCCATTATATGACATCTTTTTAGCTATTAGTGACAGGTTAGTACCATAGATTTTCTCCTTATCAAATTGAATCAGACAGTGACAATAATCTGATCGCATTTGGCATAATGCCTACAGAAACATCTCTTTTTTTCAATTCTTGTATCGTATTCATCTTTTTTAAGTTACATCAGGTTGCATTAAGAAATATTGCTACAGGATTTTATCCAGGATACAAGGGAAGGAAATGAAAAGCAAAACACTGAAATTGCCTTGAGAGATGTCAATAGCATCAGTTTAAATTTGTCATACCTCAAATTAGATTCAAGGGATAGTAGTTTACAAAACAGACTTGACAGGAAGTTATTTTTTTTCATAAACTATAGCTTTCGTGGCATGCACAGGTCACTCCAGCCATACTGAATTGTATTTCACATGGAAAATAGGGTGCAAAACTTCATAAGGAAAAGATGTGTATAAAATGTAAATACCCCTAAGACAGAATCTGATAATCTGTAGGTTCACTATGCTTCTCATAACAACCAAGTTATACTTCTGAAATGTTCCGCTCCTATGCATAAAACAATTTTCCATAAAATCTCTGAAAAATTCAATCATTTTATTCAATTATACTTTATTCTCTACATGACAATATAAAAACTATTGGCAGCCTCATATGAATTGCTTTAAATTTGGACATGTTCTTAATGAACATGCCAAATGCTCAGCAAATTCTAATTTGATAAAATTCCACACATTTTAATCTGTTATAAAAATAAGGTAATTATGGCAGAAAATGATGGCTTCATAGGTAACCAAGTTACATTTTCTGTGAACTGAGGGGTGCATGTAAATCTTACAAACAATTCTTTTGTTGAATGGACACCTCACAATTACATTTCAAAGCTTGTTATTGTGCTCAGAACCTGGTAGTAGAAATAAAACAAAACAAAACAAAAATATTCTTTATATACCTTAAAATACCAGTTCACATAGAAATGTGTATTTCTTACAGTTCATAAAGCTTCATGTATTTTGTTTTTCTTTGAACATGAACAGCACATCTTTAAGTTCAGTGTGCTCAAGATAAACTTCCTGTGTTTTAGATCATTCTAGCCTTTAAAGTACTTTTATTTGTCTTTTTACTTTCTGTTTCTGGAGATTTCTTCGGACTGCATTAAGATGTCCAGAAAAATAGCTCAGTAGAATAAGCACTTGCCTAGCAAGCGCAAGGGCCTGACTTCAATTCCAGTTTCACGAAAACAAAAAAGAAAAAAAAAAAAAGACGTCCTCAACCACTGAGTGTCAGGCTCAGTCACTTCTAGTTTTTTTTTATTTTATTTTATTTTATTTTATTTTATATTTTATTGAGAAACAAATATCAATAAGACAGTATCAAAACTGATTAATAGGACAATTCCAATAATTAATACATTGTACATTATTATCTTCTTAGTGGTTATCTATAGTATAAGATACAGAGAGCATAAACTGTCAAAACACTGTTAGTACAAATCTTTCTTTTCATTGACTTAAGTGACAATAGGTACACATCTATTCTAACTGCACTGCACATACAGATACAGAATAGACTTTCCTTTGTAGCCCCTTTTTCTGTTTAGTCCTGTCAGAGATGGGTATTACCTTGACATCTAAATACTATAGGTACGTGAATCCAGCAAGACTTGTGTAGTTTAAAGGAAGAATGGCTTTGTAGTATAATTTCAAGTGAGGAATTGTGATGCCTCCTTCCTTGTCTTTATTGGCCAGGATTTCCTTTGTTATTCTAGGTCTTTTGTGGTTCCAAATAAATTTGAGGAATGATTTCTCTAGGTCTGCGAGGCATGTTGGCACCTTGATAGGGAGTGCATTAAATCTGTACAGCAATTTTGGGAGTATGGCCATCTTCACGATGTTGGTTCTTCCTATCCAGGAGCATGGAATATCTTTCCATTTTCTGAAGTCCTCTATAATCTCTTTTCTTAGGGTGTTGTAATTTTCCGTGAAAAGATCTTTGACTTCCTTGGTTAAGTGAATTCCAAGGTATTTCATTTTCTACAGTGCTATTGTAAAAGGTATTGTTTCTATTGTTTCCCTTTCAATGTGCTTGTTATCTGTGTAGAGGAATGCTATTGACTTTTGAGTATTAATTTTGTATCCTACTATGCTACTGAATTTCCCTATCAGTTTTAGTAGTTTCTTGGTGTAATTTTTGGGTCTTCCAAATAAAGTATCATGTCATCTGCAAATAGTGATAATTTAACTTCTTCTTTATCTATTGTTATTCGTTTTATTTTTCCCTCTTTTCTAATGGCTGTTGCTAATGATTCCAAAACTATATTGAATAGGAGGGCTGACAGAGGCCGTCCTTGTCTTGTACCTGATTTAACAGTAAAAGACTTCAGTTTTTCACCATTTAGGATTTTATTAGCTTGTAGGTTGTCATAGATGGCTTTTACCAAATTAAGGTAGAGTCCATCTATTCTAATTTTCTGTAGGACTTTGAACATGAATGAGTGTTGGACTTTGTCAAAAGCTTTCTCTGCATAAATTGAGATGATTATGTGGTTTTTAAATTTCAGTCTATTAATATAGTGTATTACATTTAAAGATTTTTGAATGCTGAAGCATCCTTGCATCCCTGGGATAAATCCTACCTGGTCATGGTGTATGATCTTCTCGATGATTTGCTGTATTCTATTTTCTAGGATCTCATTGAGTATTTTTGCATCTATATTCATGAGGGAGATTGGCCTGTAGTTCTCCCTTTTGGTTGTGTCTTTCTCTGGTTTTGGAATCAGTATAATACTTGCCTCCAGAAATGTTTTTGGGAGGACTGCTTCATTTTCAATTTCATTGAAGAGTTTGAGGAGTGTAGGGATTATATCTTCTATAAATTTCTTGTAGAATTCAGCTGTGAATCCATCAGGACCTGGACTTTTCTTTGCCAGTAGGCTTTTTGTTACGTTTCATATCTCATTGGCTGTTATTGGATTATTGAGAGTTGTTATATCTTCTTGGTTTAGTTTTGGTAATTTGTACCTTTTGAGAAATCTGTCCATTCCTTCTGTGTCTTCTATTCTGTGAATGTAAAGATTCTCAGGAACTATTGATAATCTGCATTTCTGCTGGGTCTGTGGTGATTTCACCTTTTTCATTCCTCATTGCATGTACCTGAATTTTTTCTTTCCTCTTTTTGATGAGGTTGGCTAGAGGCTTATCAACTTTATTTAGTCTTTCAAAGAACCAACTTTTTGATTTGTGGATTCTTTGAACCATTTTCTTCATCTCAATTGAATTAATTTCTGCTCTAATGTTTATGATTTCTTCCCATCTTTGCACTCTGGGTTTTGTTTGCTATTCTTTTTCTAGATGTCTGAAATGCAACATTAGGGTGTTTATTTGTTCCTGTTCTGTTTTCTCAGTGGGTGAGTTCATAGCTATGATTTTCCTTCTAAGCACTGTTTTCATCGCATCCCATAAATTCCGGTAAGTTGTGCTTGAATTTTCACTGAACTGTAGACATTGTTGAATTTCTTGTTTAATTTCTTCTGTGACCTATTGATTGCTGAGTAGGATATTGTTTAATTTCCATGAATTTAGTGGTTTTTTATGGTTTCTTTTGTCATTTAGTTCCAGTTTCATTGCACCATGGTCAGATAATAAGCATGGGATAATTCCTGTTTTCTTGCATATACTTACACATGACATCTGGATTAGTATGTAGTCTATTTTGGAAACATCACTGTGATAAAATCAACATGGAATGGGCAGTGAAATAGACCTGAGGATCAATGGAATAGATTAGAAGATGCAGAGGCATCTACAATAACACCCAGCCATCTGATCTTCCACAAAGTAACCAAACAAACTCACTGAAAGAAAGACAGCCTCTTTAACAAATACTGCTGGAAAACCTGGCTTTCTACATGCCAAAAACTAAAATTTGACCCAGCTCTATCACCGTGCACTAAGTTAAAGTCAAAATGGATTAAAGATCTAAACATTAAAACAGAAACACTCAATCTCCTGGAAGAGAAAGTAGGAGGAACTCTTGAAGACATAGGTAGAGTTCATGCACAAACATATATTTGCACGGGAAACACTTGAAAGAATCAACAAGTGGCATCAACTCTTCTTGCGGAGTTTCTTCCCATCAAAGGAATTGTCAAGAAAGTGAAAAGACAATGCACACATTTTGAGAAAATCCTAACTAATAAGCAATCAAAGGTCTGCTGTCTAGAATATATAAAGAACTAAGATATAACAGAGCCCTCAATTTTAAAGACCCAATTCGGAATTGGGCATCTGAGATGAATACATACTTCTCAGAGGACGAAATTAAAGAAGCGAATAAATATATGAGAAAATGCTCCACATTGCTAGCCATCCATGAAATGCAAATAAAAGCAACACTGAGATACCATCTCACTCCAGAAAGAATGGCTATCATAAGGAAATCAACCGACAACAAATGTTGGAAGTTGTGGAGTATAGGGAACACTTCTCCACTGCTGGTGGGAATGTAGACTGGTACAACCATTGTGGAGAACAGTGTGGAGAATCCTCAAAAGAGTAGGACTAGAAATCCTATTCAAGCTGGCTATCCCATTACTGGGAATTTTCCCAGAGGAACTGAAAACATTGTATCATTGTGATGCATGGGTACCTCTGTTTATAACAGCACAATTTGTGATAGCAAAATCTTGGAAACAACCAACATGTCCATCACATGACAAATGGTTGAAAAAGATGTGGTATTTCTATATAATGGAGTATTACTCAGCTATTAAGTATGATAAGCTTGAATCATTTATATTGAAGTGGATGCCACTTGAACATATACTCATAAGTGAAATAAACCAGACACACATGTGTAAATATCATATTGTCTCCCTAGTATAAGAAGCAAAAAGCAGAAATAGAAATGGAAACGTACAACAACAACTAAAAACAATTGAGTCAGATAAGGCAAAGTGAATGGCATATGCTGCAGGATACTAATCAGCTTTTCTTCTGGATCGTTGACAACCTAAGTTCACAGATAAAAATTGGAGAAATAGAGCCGTAAGGCCAGCCAACATTTTGGCCCTAGCCTTTCAATGTCAGTGAAGACTCAGTGAATAGGAGAACCTGTAGTGTAACATCATGAAACTCACTTGTGCCCCAAATTTTCTGATCACGGGGATTATGGAGCCACAGTGGAAAGAGATTGGTGATGCAGTGTGCCTGCGAAGAGTTACATGGAGAGAAAACTTTCTCTCAGGCTCTCACAAAGAGCAAATTCATGAAGCATTGACCACGACTCATCTACGTGGATGACACAGACAAAGGATCTACAGAGTAATGTACATACAAGATCAACCCTGCGGAGACTTCACTGACATCATCAAAAACAAAAGCTACATCTTTTGCTATATAGGTCTTGACGTATCTTGGTCTTAACCATCCAGCAGAAAAGTATAAAAAGGAGGTATATAATGTATATATTAATAAAATGAGCTGTAAATGGCTACAGTTAACAACTTCTTCAGATAACTCACTATTATTGTGGAATGCTGGACTGTGTTGGATTGTGTCGTCGAGTTCAGGAACCTAAATAGGTTTAATGACAATGGAGTGCGCATCTTTGACAGGTCTAAATGAAAAAAGGGGGATACAAAGGAAGAATAATGATGTGTTTGTGTATAATCAGTGCAGTTAGGATATATGCCGTGCTTATGCATAATTCTATGAGAAGCAAGATTTGCACTAATAGTGGTTGGACAAATTATTATGTTTGCTTCTAGTACTATGGACATACACTTGGGAGATAACAAGGTCGGGGGTGTTAATTGTTGAATCTGTCATATAAAGCAATTGTAGAGAAATAAGACAGGAGTCAAGCTGCACTGTCTTCATTCACAGATTAGAGACATGTGGTATAATAATGCTTGTCAGTATAATATCATGTATGCAAATTGTATGGCACCGAAACATTGCAAAAACATTTTGCAATGTATTGATTTGTCGAATCCATCCTGTTGCCTAAAATATTCACTGTGGGACATTGGTACATATGTATCGAATCTCTGCAGCTAACATTATTATAAAGGTATCAGTTTAAATGCTTCCTTTTCTAGCAAAGCAAAGAAGTTTACTGTCAGTGCTTCAGTTAGAGCAGAGGGGTACAACAGTGAGCAATACTTCAGATTAAGTGGAATAGCATAAAATGTCTTTATTTGTAAATAACATATCAAATAAATAGAAACCCACTAAAATACACAAAAATACTATTAAAACTAAAAAATGAGTTTATGTATCTATAAGCCACTATTTCCAGGAACTGTGGTTTATTGAGAGAAATAATAGAATTTAGTTCTCTTGTTCCAGCCACTCCTGTTTTTCTGTCTTTGAGTATCTGATTTTAATTTTATCGTAACCCTGTGAATATCATAATTGGATTCACTTTACCCTTACACAAACTTTCAATACCATGATTTGATTCTTACCCAGATTGTTAACTGTGTGCATCAATTAGTTGACAAAGGCATTTGAGAGAAGTGATTAAGCTGTTTTAAGTTTATATATACAAATTTACTATAACGCATTTACTTCTGGACTTGGGTGTTAACTCACATTTATATTTTGAGAATTCATGTAAGGGGAAATTACTTTTTGTGGGTAAAATGCTTTTACTGGTGGTGAAAACTGTCATTTCACCTTTTTGGAAAAATGCACCAACTATTATTTCTGACATAAACATCAGCATAGATATCATATTTTACTACTGTAGGTAGCATTTGCCCTTAGCATTTCAGCCAATCACAGGGTTGGAACACGGTAATGTACTTGAAACACTCAACTCGAGAGAATAAAGTATAATATTATAGCAAAAAAAGAAAATAAAGGAAGAATGGCCGCATTTCAGTGGTTAACAATACTTAGTAAGACAAACTAAAGGAAGAAGCAGTATTTGTTCATAATACACTCTTACCCGTGTCATTAGCAACCTCATTTTCTGGACAAGAGATATAATTAAAACAAGAGTCGGGCTTTCCCTCCTGAGGAATTTTCCTAAATCCAGAATTGTAACTCTCAATGTATGCAGAACAGGGAATCTAAGGGAAAAAATACATCTTGGAAAACATTAAAGTTTTGCTTATTCTTTAGAACAGAAAAATAAACTCAACTTGGGTACAAGTTGAGTTAAATTTGAATATAAATAAATGGCCCCTTTCGTTAATAGTAAAAATTATGTAAATGAAGGACCATTTTGTATCTGTATATAGAAAATAGATATACAGCTACTTTCTCTTAATTCACTGAGAAGAAAGATTTGCACTAACAGTGCTTGGACAGGGCATCATGTGTGCAGCTTGCACTAGAATAACTACTATGAAGGCAACAATATGAAATGTATTGATTATTGCAATTCTCCTATTAACTTGTTTTGAAATTGTCTCATTGCCAATTGTTTCTCAATAAAATTAATACAAAAATTACATAAATTAATACATTTTAAAAGTAAAAGTAAAAAGACAAAGGGAAAAATTAAGGCTTAGTGAATGAGTTATGTTTAATTGCTTGCTCGGTCTTACGTGCCTATGCGGTAATCAGAGCATCAGCTATGATGGTAACACGTGCAGCATGACAGCGATTGCTAATCTTCTGTGTTTGCTTTGAAATTCTGCACCATTTTTATTGTTCCATGTTGCTTTCTTTTTGTCTTTGTTCTTGATATTATTTTCCTCTTAAATAAATTAGAATGACAAGAAAAACTAAGAAAATAAAATCTCATTTGTACATTTAACCAGTTTTCTAATATCTAAATGAGTAGGAGCATTTAAAACAATTTTCTGCATAAGTATTTTTTTCTCAGTTCTACCCCTATGTAAAAATGCTCTTATTCTTAATTTACATTTATAATATATGTGTATTTGTATGTGTATTAAGTAATTTTATTGAAATTCAATTAGTTTAAAATAAAATATCACAGATCAGTTGAATATTATTTATATGCTTTAGCAGACACTGATAAGAAAGCATTGCAAAGTTCCTTTTTTTACTCAAGAGAAAGGGTACCTTTTTTCTCTTTGCATTCTCAAAAAATGCAATTCTCAAAACATCTTGCTCTTCCTATTAAAAATATAATTCATCATAATCATCTTATAGCTCCCAGTATTCTTCATGCCTTTGATCTGTGTAGTGAATATTTTTCCTCTGATCTTACACTTTCAGAACACCAAAAGCATCAACCCCACTGAATTTCTCCATCTTAAAACTGGAAGGTAGCAGCTAGCTGCATAGGACATGTTCACACTAGGTCTCAAAGAATAATAGGAGGGTCAATATAGATAGAAGAAAAGAAGAAGAGATTGAATTGAACACTTGACCTGTGCAGGCTGTGTTGCTCAATGTCCTGGTCAACTAGAGGAAGCAAATAACATTTATAAAGGAAGGTGCAAAGACACTTTCAAGAATAAGAAGATGAATTTTCCTAGAGATATGAGAACTTCCTCTGTGTGAGATTACAAATAGTTTTATGAAGAAGTCTTTTTTGATTTGCATCTGAAACAAAAAAAGTCACTAATTTGAATTCTGGGATGTATTCAGCCAGTAGAGTACATGAATTTTTCTCTTGTTTAGAAACTGGAAGTCAAATAGACTTCCAAATCAGAAGCTTATTCACAGAAGAACAATCTAGTTTGCTTGAAACACACAATCAAAAGTTTATGATGGGAAGGGTGGGGCGATGGCTCAGTAAAATAAGCACAAGGGCCTGAGTTCAATCCCCAATTCTGAAAAAAAAAAGTTTATTGTAGGAATTTTTAAATTTTATTTAAACAAATCCCTTTATTTTATAGGCCAGGACATTGAGCATGGAAAGTATTAGGTGTCCATTTCCTCTAACGATTATAAAGGGTTTATGTAATATGTCTCTGATAAGTGAAGCATCCCAAGAAGATTCTTTCCGAGGGTATGGAGGCTCCACAACCCGGATAAGATATCATGGAAATAGGAAAGAACAATGGTCTTGTGTCCTAATTCTTCATCTTGATAATTTTACCTAACATGATTAGAGGAAATCTGCAGATACAATTAAATTAAGAATGTTAAGGTGAAGAACAGGATTCTGGATTAATGAATGAGCCCAATGCTATCACTAGGGCCTTACAAGGGGAGGCAGGAGGACCCAGTTATGATAGGGCATAGGATTAGACCTGGCCCTGATATAATGAGCAGGCCACATATGAAGGAATTCAGAAGATAAAACTAAATGTTCTCCTGAAACCTAGAATAGCCTTGCCAGCCTCTTGCCTTCAGAATTTTGAGCTTCAGAACTCTATGAGAGCAGCTGTATGTTATTTCAAACTAACAAGTTTGTGATAATTTGGTTCACCAACAGTAAGAGACTGGTATCTAATTTCAGGCCACTGTAATCCCTATTGCTTCATTGTGCCAATTTACATAACAATTTTTTATGCATTAGTTTCCTTATCTCTAAAGTAAGAATATAATTTTTTAGGATGATTTGATGATTTGTTCTTTGTATTTTATTTACTTATTTTGTAACAAGCCTTGAACTAAGGATCTTTTGCTTGCCTGGCGGGCACTTAGGACACTGAGCTGTTTTTCTAGCCTGATGGTTTGTCTGAAAAGTACTTGAGAAGGTACTTAGTAGACTTGTTCGTACAGCCATAAAATGCACTTCTTGATACTTTGGTGGTTCATTTCATGGTTTAAAGACATGTTCAATATACTTCTGTGAAGTCAGTTTTTTCTTAGCCTCTATTCAAGCTATTTAAGTAGTAGTGTCTTAATTCCAGTGTATTGTCTGCAGGATATCTGGCTAGACCACTACTATAAATCTAAGTGTGAGAATTATACACATTTACGTTCTTTACATACAATTATATACATTTTAGCATTTAGTTCATATATGAAATAGTTAAATTTTCAATAAAATCAAACAGAACAAATAAGAACAGCACATACTTATTGTATATTAATGACGACCAAATTTACTCTCCTTATTTTTGCTGCCTGCCTGCCTTTCTTTCTCTTTTTCTGGAACTTTTGTTACGTTCTAGCATGCGTCTTTTCCAGCCTCATTTCCTTTTGTTTTTTGATTATGTAAGTAAAGGTCCAGGCTCACAAATACGTAAGTATAGAAGCGGCGTTCCTGACGCAGTATGACAGCGTAGTATGTGGGCCGAAGCCGTGACGATGTTAGGAAGGTATTAGCGTATTTGGGTGGAACACAGGTGAGCAACGAAATATTATTTAGAAATAGCTACTCAAAAGCTGTTGAACTGTCTAGCTGAGAGTCAAGTCAAAAACAGGTGTAGAATTAAATAAGAAACATTGGTAAAGTGATTTTTTTGCAGTCACATATTTCACAAATATATTTATTCATCAGGAAGTATAACAAATACATCTGTTTTCCATTTCTGACTCATGTTTATAAAAGAATGCAAAATATCTGGTGAAAGAACTGCAAAAGATTACCAGTGCTAATCTAGCTGAACAATTTATGTGTTATAGATTTTTAATATATGTTTAATGGTCATATATTAATTTTTCTCCATGAAGCAAAAAAATCACTTTTATATTACTTTATAATATTCAAATCTGTTGGGTAAAATAATTATTTCCTTTTATTTCCTTTTCCTTTTTTTTATTTTGGTTGACTTTTAGTCAAGGAAAATTCTTTGTGTAGTAGACAAATTCTCTATATGATTATACAAAACAATAAAATACAAGAAATTATACCTTGATTTTGTTGAGAATTTAGAATGTTTCTTGATTACATGTTTCTGGGTTTTATTTTATTTTTAAGCTCTTTCATTGTTCTCAATATCAATTCACCCATTCTAACTGCACAGTTTACTGAATTCAGCTGTGAAATGACCATGACAATCAACTGAAGATCGTATCATTTCCCATAATTTTTCCCTTTTTTATTTTGTCCTCATCGGCCCACCCTCTCTTCTCTGCTTCCTTCCTTCTTTCCTTCCTTCTTTCCTTCCTTCCCTCCCTCCTCCCCTCCCTCC
>PVKA01038490.1:9826-20288 GCA_004027165.1 Ctenomys sociabilis
AAAAAAAAAAAAAAAAAAAAAAAAAAAAAAAAAAAAAAAAAAAAAAAAAAAAAAAAAAAAAAAAAAAAAAAAAAAAAAGAAATAGGGTGCTGGATTGCCTAGTATTCATGAGGTCCTGAGTTTGGTCCCTAGCACCCTAATGATGAGAAGAGAAGAAACAGACCACTACCCACAGCTCAGAAATACACCATCTGCTGATTTCTCACTAGACCATGTTTTCTATGTGAAATCATATTATTATAGCCAGCCAAGTTAGGCAGAAATATTCTAGGCAGTCAGAAAGGGCTGGGCCTTCCAGGGAATCAGTGCAAATGATGAGGACACATCTTCTACAAGGACAGGTAGAGGTGCATTGGCCAAAGGTCAGGCCTCAAGATAAAGACAATGGCCAGGTCTATATACCTTCCCAAGGGATGAGCAATAAATTGAAGATTGTAATTGGTATCACATGGTCCATTAAAGTTGAGATAGTCGTTAGTCACCCAGGTTGGTGACTGGGACCTCCTGGTCCATCCCTTTGTTCTTCACACGCACACTTGCTATATGACCTAGATCCCCATTGGATCAACAGCATCTAAGTGGCTATCCTTGTAATTTTCTTGGTTGATCATAGTTTTGTCCTACATTGTACTCACTCAAGATTTTGTATTCACCTCATGATTTTGCTCTATAAAACTTTCTCTGAGAAATAGGCTTGTTGGACCAACTTTCCGGTCCCCTCCTGTGTCTCTTTTTTTCCTACTCTGTTGTTCCTTAGAATTCATTATTTGATTTTAGGAAGCACAAATTTGGTATATCTTGACACATAGCAAGTTGGGAGCTATACTTATTTTCTGTATATCCTGCTCTTATACATGGATGGTCTTGTCCTGTCCCCAGGGCCTTCTCACTCAGTGTCTTCTCTAACCGCAGTGCTCTTTCCTCAGGTGTCTGTGTTTGTCCCTCATTTCATTCAGGTCTCCTATAAATATCACCTCCTCTGAGGAGCCTTCCCTGTCCTGAATCTAGTCATTAACTCCAGCCTTGCTCTGCTTTATTTTCATTCAAATACT
The DNA here is from genome assembly GCA_004027165.1 of Ctenomys sociabilis. Taxonomy (NCBI): domain Eukaryota; kingdom Metazoa; phylum Chordata; class Mammalia; order Rodentia; family Ctenomyidae; genus Ctenomys; species Ctenomys sociabilis. Next base: position 10,879 of record PVKA01038490.1, read on the forward strand.
TTTGGATGCCTAATATTGTTATATATTTGGTTATTATATTCATTTTCTGTCTAGAAAATAGCTTCCAAATGAGATTGTCTGTCTTGTTCCTGTTGTTCCCTAGTGCTCAAAACAGTGCCCTTCCCAGAGTAATAACTCTTTTTATCTATCATCATCATTATTTTGTGTTATTGGGGATTGAAGCCAGGGCCTTTGCACTCAGCTGCATCCCCACTCCTTTCATTTATTTTGAGACAAGTTTTCAGTTGCACAGCCTGGGCTTGAACTCATAATCCTCTTGCTCCAGTTTTCTTGACTTCTGGGATGACAGGCATGCACCACCATGTCTTATTTCACTCTTTTATTTTGCTCTAAGCAACGTGGCTCCCCATTTCCAGAGCCAGGGCACTCTCTCTGCAGAGTGGAGGTGATCGTTCCTACCTGTGGGGGTTATATGAGGTAACTGGTATGCAAGGCTCTGCTTCTCGGTTCTCACCCACAGGTGCCACTGCAGACCCAGATAGTTCAGTCCAAGAGAGGCGCAGCTCCCTTCCAGCCGACCTCTGAATTCTTAAGGCCCAATCACTTCAGGGACCTGGATCCTCACATCCTACATACGACTCAAAATCCAAGATGGAGATACCAGAGATACCTGCAGGAAGCCTGGGCCCAGTGCCTGCTCAGCCCACAGTGTCCATGGGAGGGCCCACCATGGAGTGTTGGCACCCTCTCTGAGCTTGTTGTTGGCACCTCTTCATTTTCAAGCAGCTATCTGCTCCATCAGAGAGGTTCCTGGGAAGCATGGCACATGCCCTTGTGTCCTAGGGATGATCAACTTCACTCTGCCCTGCATACCTGGCAAAGGATAGAGAAGCTGCTGGTTCACTCCCATGACATGTTGGCACCCCTGGAGCAGACCATCAGCAGAAGGGCTGGCCCCACCTCCAATGCCTTAGCCATCTCTCTCCTGGACCTCCCTGCAGCTCAGAGGCTACAGGCCTGCCCCAGAGAGCCCCTGCCTGGTCCTCCCAACCTGCAATTGGAAATGCTGTCCTGGAAGGCCTGCATGAACTCACAAGAGACCTGGACACCTCAGAGTGACACTCAGACAGTAGCCAGAGGATATAGTAGAAAGACCAAGGCTCCTAGGTGGGAAAACCAGACAGAGGGCAGAGAAATTCAGGTGTCCAAGAGCCAATTCCCAACAGACTCTGGAATAGAGGATGAGGCAGAGGCAAAGGTCTTGGGATGCAGAAAGCAGAGGCTGGTCATCAGAGAAAGTGAGGAAGAGATCCTGATCTTGGCAGGGTGGGAGAAACAGATGGGAGTTGAGAATAGAGCCCCAGTTGAGGAACTAGGGGGGGAAACAGGGAGAGCAGGTGGAAGTAAGAGTCCTCCTGAAACCCAGGCTCCTAGAGGGGCATACCAAGCACAGTTAAGATGCACAACTGATGTAGAGACCCAAACTCCAGAGTGGGGGTCCCAGGATAAGAGCAGAGATGGGAATGATCTGCACACACAGGTGTTGAATGGGAAGAATCAGAGCGAGGCTAGAGCAGAGGAAGAAGGAGCAATCCAGACCCCAGGACTAGAGAAACAGGGCCACCCTGGAGGGGACAGTGATGAGGAGGCCCTGTCTCCAGAGCAGGAGAAACAAAACCAGATGAGAGGTGGTACTGCTGCACAAACTGAGGCTGAAGCGGGGAGAAACAAGGGCCAGGTTGGGGGTGTGGAGGTTGGGCAAACCCAGGCATCTGGGGGAGAGAACAAGGAAGTGAAACAACAGGATTATGCAGAGAGCCACGCCTGGGAGTGGGAGAAGCAGGAAAGCATCAGAAGGGTAAAGGTCACAGAAATTGAGGCATCAGGGGTGAAGCAGGGTCAGGGTGAGAGCGAGAGAGCCAGGGACACCGAGGCCCCAGAGCGCTGGAAGTGGTCAAAATGTGCTACTCCAGTTGGGTGGGAAGACCAAGGCTTGGGAAGGGGCCAGGAGGCAGAGGAACCTCAGGCTTCTGGGAAAAAGCAGTTCAGGGAGATAAGAGAGCAGGATTGGGTGGTGATCAAGGCATCCTGGTGGGGCAACCAGAGACTCGTGGTGAGTGAGCTTAACAGAGAACTGAAGACACCCCATCAGGGGAACCAGAACCAGGCTGGAGGTGAAAATAGAGCAGAAATTCAGTCAACAGAGGAAATTGGGGTGAGAGGGGGTGGAGATGAGGAGGGCACAAACACCAGAAACCCTGAGACAGAGAATAAGGGACAGTTCAGAGGGGACAGTGACTTGGAGACCCGCCTCGCAGGAAGGAAGAATAAGGAATGGTTTGGAGATGGGAATGGAACTGAGGTCCAGGCACCAGGGAAGAGAAACCCAGGAGGAATTCAAGGGGAGGATAGTGCAGAGATCCAGAAAGTTGGGGAGGAAAGTCAGGATCATCTGGAAAATGAATTTCATGGAAAGAGTTACAGTCCACAGTGGAAGAACCAGGGATGTTTTAGAGGCAAAGATGGTGCAGATATTCAGACACCTGAGACAGAGAACTGGGGAGAATTAACAAGTGAGCTAGGTGGAGAAACCCAGTCAGCAGAATGGAGGAAAGGGGGACAGGCTGAGAATGGGGAAGAAATCCAGATGGGAAACTCCAGAGGAGCTGGAGGGGAGGCTATTTCAGGAACAGGAGCATCCTGGGAGGGAAGTCAAAAGCAGGCAAGGCGTGATATGGACAGGAAGAGCCCTTTATCAGAGTGGGAGAATCAGGAACAGAAGAGAAATGAGTATGGAACAGAAATCCAGGCCCCGGAGAAGAGAAAGCAGAGAGTCCCTGAAGGGGAAGATGCTTCAAAGACCTGGGGGCCTGAGCAAGAGAATGGGGGACAAGTGGAGTGTGAGATTGGAGGGTGCTGTTCTCTTGGCATGGGAAGCTGGGAACAAACTGGAGGAGAGAATGTGGCAGAAAGTCAGCTGTCCAAGGGGAGAAACTGGAAAGAGGCTGGAGGTGAGTGTGGAAGAAGGATCCAGAGACTTACAAGGAAGAAACAGAGACTGTTGAAAAGCGAAGTTAACGGAAAGAGCTGTTCCTCAGAATGGAAGAATCAGGAACAGACGGAAGGTGGGAATGGTGCAGAAATTCAAACACAAGGAAAGAGAAACCTGAGAGGGACACTTGGTGATCATGGCAGAGAGACACAGGCACTCGTGAGTGGTGGCCAGGCACAGCCAAGGAAGCAAACTGATGGAGAGACCCAGACCCAATGGCCAAGAAATCAGAACATGGGTGAAACTGAGGATGCAGCAGAAATCCGGGGTGTAGGGAGCCAGAGAAAATGCCACCCTGAGGATGCTACAGCTTCTCAAGCAGCAAGGAGCAGAGACAAAGGTCACGTCAGACGAAAGGATGCTGCCAGGGGCAAGCTCCAAGGTGACAGCTGGGGGCCTGGGGGTCTCCCAGGCAGAAAACACAGACTCACTGGCTTTGGATGTTGGGCCCTGGACCCAGAACAGACAGCTGCAGCCATAAATGGCAGAGCCCCTGCTCCCTGTTCTGAGGTGGAACCTCACCCTAGCTGGGCTGGGGGCTTCCTGATGGCAAGTGGGGAGGGACAGCATATGACCAGACAGAGCACAGTCCCTGCCAGCAAGCACAGCATGGAGACCAGCCCAGCCTCCCAGCAGTCCCAGCATGGGTCCCTGAAAAGAGGGCAAAGGGACAAAAGAGTAGATCAAGCAAAGGCCTCCAGCCTGATTTCACAGCCTAGGAACCCACAGTCTCCTGGTGTGCCCTCTGCCTGCCCCTCTCTCCTGTGTGGCCCAGTGTCCAGTGCTGCCAGAATGTTGGCAGGTGCCCCCTCTGTCCCTTCAAAGTGGCCAGTCCTCAAGAAGAGCAGACGGCTGCTCCTGGAGTCCCTCATGCGTCGGAGGATTGCACACTTGACGTGGGGCCTCCCGCGGCGGATCCTGGAGTCATATCTGCTATTCAGCTTCTTAGGCTCTTGCTCAGTGCCTCTGGCTGCGGTGAGGCTGCCTGGATTATGCGCAGGCCAGGAGCTCCAAAGAGAGCAGGAAGAGCAGCGTGGAGCCCAAGGATTCCCGCTGGGCCTCAAGGCTCCAAAGAAGCCTCCAAGAGTTCTACTCTCTGAAAGAAAAAGCTCAACACTTCCCACTCAGGCCAGGGCTCTGGAGAAGCACAGACCACACCTGGCAGCGCCCGGGGGCGTCCCCACTCCGCCTCCAAAGCCCAGGAGAACGAGGCCACCAGGGGGCGTCAGAGAACGACAGCTCCAGCAAGCGGTCCCCAAGGCGGAGATCGCTGCTCCCAGGAACCCCAGCCCTACACAGTCCAGGAGCTGGTGTGGCCCAGAAAGTGTGCGAGAATCTTCCAGTGCGAACAGAATAGTCAGGACAATGATCAGGCCAGGGGTCTCAGAGGTGATGGAGAGGGCTACCAGCACAGCCAGTACATCCCCCTCCAGGGCAGGCCATAACCACTGGAAGGAGTGCACATCATGGGAGGCCTCTGAGTCCTCCAAACTCAAAAGTCAGCAGCCCACCTACTGGGCAAGAGGAAGCCGGGAGCCTGTGCAGGTTGGTGGGCCTGCGCAGCAGCGTCCCGCGTGTTCCCCAGACACCTCTGGCTTGAAAGGGAGTCTCTACTCCGCCGCAGCCAGGCTGAGTGAGGCTCTGCAGAGCAAGAGATCCTCACAGTCGTCGGCCTCTACCCTCAGAGGTGATGGAAAGGGCTCCCAGCACAGCCTGCGGGGTCCTAGCCTGCTTCCCAGCCAGGGGGTCCTGTGCTCAGGGGAGGCCAGCATCGGAGTCAGCCCTGCTCTGGACCAGGACCTTCAGCTCTCAGGGGTCTGCCGGCCTGGGGAGGCTCTGCCCAGGACAGGGAGCCTCCAGGGTCAGGGGACTTTGTCGAATCCCCCAGCTCCTCCCCCAAGGTTGCGTTTTATGAAGCATTTGCAATGTTTTTTCTTCCAACGTGGCATTAAAAAAAAGTAGGGCAAACATCCTCAGGATGTGTGAGTGGCCTGCTCAGCTCTAACCTCTAATAAAATTATTTGGGCCCTATAGGGTTCAGATTTCTTTGGTGTATGTTTTCTGAATGCCATGTTTTGGGATTTGCAATGCTTTATGGGTGGGATAAATTTTGAAAATTTGAGAAATTTGACAGTGGGTCAGCCCAATGTCATCTTCTTAGGACCCCTGTTCCCCACCCAGGTCTTCATAGTAAAGTCCACGGAAATTTCTGTCATGGGTCTTTTTTCTTTTGGACCCTATAGTCTCGATATTAGTGCAGGCTGGCCTTAAACTCACTTATGTAGCCCAGGATGGACTCGAATTCCTGGGGAACCTCCTGCCTCAGCTTCCAGAATGCTGGGATTACAGGTATATGAAATTATTATAATAATTTTAAAAAAATATTTATTTATTTATTTGGTACAGAGTCTCACAACACTGCTCCTCCTGTCTTAGCCTCCCCAGTGCTGGGATTACATGTGCCCCCCCCCCATTTCAGTTTCAGGGCCAGCATGGCATGCCAGGGTTCCAGGCTGATACACCAGGAATCAAACTCGAGACCTTGTGTTTGCCAGGCAAGCGCTTAGACCGCTGAGCTATCTCCCCAGTCCCAAAGCATTTCCTTCTTTCCTTTTTTTTTTTTTTGTGGAATCAGGGATTGAACTCAGGCCCTTGAGCTTGCCAGGGAAGCGCTTACTCCACTGAGCCATCTCCCCAGCCCCTATAATTATTATTATTATTTTGGTGATACTAGGGATTGAACCCAAGACCTTTTTTTTTTTTTTTTTTTTTGTCTTTTTTGAGACAGGGTCTCACTGTGCAGTTCAGGCTGGCCTTAAGCTCACTTTGTAGCTCAGGCTGGTCTCAAACTCACAACAATCCTCCTGCCTCAGCCTCCCTAGTGCTGGGATTACAGGCATGCGCCACCACGCCCGGCTAACCCAAGATCTTGCATGGAGCTATATCCCCAGCCTTCTCCCCCTCCCCTGTAATCAGGGATTGAACTCAGGTCCTTGTGCTTGCCAGGGAAGCGCTTATTCCACTGAGCCATCTCCATGGATCACTGCGCCCGACTAAAAAAAATTCATTGTGGTGGCATACATAGAACATAACATTATCTTAACCATTAAAAAAATTCGATTTCATCAATCTGTATTTGCAATATGCAGAGATGCCAAATCCCCACCAGGGATTTGGTATATGTTGCAATATGTCCTCATTTTTCTCCCATCCCCTTCTCCCCTCCATCTCCACCATTTTAAGTGTACGGCATGGTATAATTCATAATGTGTAAAGCTAGGCATCATGGCATCCCTGTAATTCCAGCGCTCAGGAGGCAGAGGCAGGAGGATTGCTACAAGTTTGGGCCCACCTGGGGTTACATAGATCCTGTCTCAAAAAATAAAATCATGGGCCGGGGAGTTGGCTCAGTGGAATAAGTGCTTCCCTGGCAAGCACAAGAGCCTGAGTTCAATCCCCAGTTCTGCAAAAAAAAAAAAAAAAAAAGTCTTGATGTGCAGCCATCGTGGCCATCACCTCTATACCCTGGCAACCACCTTTCTGCTTTCTGTCTCTGTAATTCTGGTGACTATCCAAAGTATCACATATTTGTGGACTCACATAGTAATCATCTCTTTGCGACTGGCTCATTTCAAGCAAATAAAAATGCTTCTGAATTTGAGTCCGAATCTTCTATATAATTCAGGCTGGCCTTGGACTCACTGTGCAGCCCAGGCTGACTTCGAATTTGTGACAATCCTGTTGCCTCAGCTTCTGGGGTGCTGTGATTGCACCATCACACTTGGCTTAATTTATTTTTGGTGTATACCCAGAATTAGAATGGAACCTTATATGTTACCATTAATTGTAATTCTTTTTAAAATATATTTGGCACAGAGTCTATAGGGTCTCAGTATATAGATCGGACTCATAGTAATTCTCCTGTTTTCAGCCTTCCAAGCACTGGGATTATAGGTGCATGCCACCACGTCCAGTCTCAATTGCTGTCTCAGCGCACCCCAGGGGCAGGACCAACAAGGCATACCAGGGATTAAACCTTGGCCACTGCTCTCTGCCTAAGCAGATGCTTTAGTCTGCTGAGCTATCTGGTGGGCCCTTTAATTTTTTGAGGAACATTTTATATTCCTACCAAGAAAGCATGAGTTTTCCACTTACAAACTTTCACCAACGCTTTTTTATTTTCTGATGCTTTTATTTTTTGCAGTACTGAAGACTGAACTCAGGACTTTGTGCTTGCCAGGCAGGCTGTTATGCCACTGGGCTATCTCCTTGGCCCCTCAATATGGTTTTGATTTGTATTTCTTTAGTAAGTAGTGGTGCTGAGTACTTCTGCATGTGCTTACTGACTACTCATAGATCTTCTCTAGAGAACTGTCTATTCAAGTCCTTTGCCCAGTTTTTGGAGTCAGGCTTTTGTTGTAATAATTACTGAATTTTATGAATTTTCTATATATTGTATTTGTTAATCCCTTATTAGATATCCAATTTGCAAATATTTATCCCTATTCTGTGGATTGCATATTGATAGTGTCTTTTGATGCAAAATTAAAAAATTTTCATGATGTTCAATTTGTCTATTTTTTTTTCTATTTTCAAATTCACTATAAAATCATATGTGCTTATTAAAGAGTTTAGAAAATTCAGAAAAGGAAAAAATCATATTTTCACCCAATTAATGTCTTGATATATTTTCTTCCTGGTTTATTATTTTAAAAAATGTTATCTTTATTATTTTTTTTTATTTTTGGAAGAACTGGGGATTGAACTCTGGCCCTTGCACTTGCCAGGGAAGCACTTATTCCACTGTGCCATCTTCCCAGCCCTCTTTATTTTTGTGGTACTGCAAATTGAACTCAGAGTCTTTGCATTGAGCTACAAATTTCCAACCCTTTTTTCTTTCTTTCTTTTTTTTTTTTTTTTTTTTTGTCTTTTTGAGACAGGGTCTCACTATGCAGTTCAGTCTGGCCGTAAGCTCACTTTGTAGCTCAGGCTGGTCTCGAACTCACAACAATCCTCCTGCCTCAGCCTCCTGAGTGCTGGGATTACAGGCATGCACCACCATGCCCGGCTTCCAACCCTTTTTTCTTGGTACCGGGAATTGAATTCAGGACCTTGGGATTAGCTGGGCAGGTGCTGTGCCACTGAGCTATGTTCCCCGCCCCTTCTTTAAGTCTTTAAATTGCTGGCTCTGGGCTCTAATTTGAGATCCTCCTGTCTCAACCAGTGCTGGGATTACAGGGATTACAGCCCTGCCTATTTTATTTTTAATCTACTGCTGGCCACTGGGCATTTCCATAGCAATTGCTCCTTAGCTTCATCATAGCACGCACATTGGCGATGCCTCTGGGATTGCTTCTAGAGGTCCTTATCTCCTGGTATTCATAACATGTAGAGTCTTGTCAGATATAATTGGATCCAGGGACACTTCTTTTTTTTTTTTTTTTTTTTTTTTTTTTTTTTTTTTTTTTTTTTTTTTTTTTTTTTTTTTTTTTTTTTTTTGGTCTTTTTGAGACAGGGTCTCACTATGCAGTTCAGGCTGGCCTTAAGCTCACTTTGTCGCTCAGGCTGGTCTCGAACTCACAACAATCCTCCTGCCTCAGCCTCCTGAGTGCTGGGATTACAAGCATGCGCCACCACGCCCGGCTGGGGACATTTCTAACAAATGGGATGCAGCAGAAATGTTAGAATGTCACTTGTTTTTTTTTTAGGCAGAATCTCACTCTGTAATTCAGGGTGGTCTCAAATTCACAGTGATCCTTCTGTCTCAGCCTCAGTGCTCAGATTACTACATTGTGCCCCACCACACCCAGCTCTCTCTCTCTCTTTTTTGGTATTGCGATTAAACCCAGGGACTTCATACTGAGGGGCATAAGAAAGGATCTCACTGAATTGTTAACTTTCTAAGGCTAGTCTCAAAATTATAATCCTCCTGCCTCAGTCTCCCAGATTGCTGGGGTTACAATGTGCACCACCACACATGGCCTGGAATGTCGCTTCTTGGGCACCTCTGTGGCTTTTTGCTTGCTCCTGAGGGAAGCTACCCTCCATGTTCTGAACTGCCCCATGGAAAGTGACGTATGACAAGGAATTGAGATCACTGTGGACAACAGGCATCTAGAGAACAGCCTGGCTTGTGGCCTCTCAGCTACTTGGGAGACTGCGAGAAGAGGATCACTGGAACCTAGGACTTCCAGGACAGCCCAGGTAACATCTCAAACTAGGTGGATTAAATAACAAAAAATCATTTTTCTCACAGTTCTGGAAGTTAGAAGTCCAAGATCAAGGTTTAGGCTGATTTAGTCTCTGGCAAGGGTCTTGGCTTGCAGATAGTGGCATTCTCCTGTGTCCTCACATGGCCTTCCTCTGCATATATGTGGAGGGAGAAAAATGGGCAATT
>PVKA01038491.1:0-20206 GCA_004027165.1 Ctenomys sociabilis
AAAACCAAGTGGGGCTAAGGTGGAGAGAATGGGAATTCACTTAGGTGGATGTGGGGTGGAACAAAACTATGGTCAACCAATGGGATTACAAGCACCATTGCAGCCCAGGATCAAATACAGAAGTGAGTCACCGAATAAGAGGGCGTGAATACAGGATGGGGTCTCTTCCTGCTGGGGGTTGGGCTAGTGACTCACTTGGGCTCTTTCAAGGTGATTGATACCTATTTAGAATATCAGTACCGGTGCTAATCTTCGGGGAGGTTAGCCTTTGTTTGGCCTTTAGGTCTGACTCACAGCAGGAGCATCCATTGCTCCCACAGTGGTAAGGTATCTTCTCAAGATTCTGGGTTATCTCCTTCGAGGGCCTGTCCGACTGCCTCTAGTATTTCTATCTGATTTGGCTGCCTGCGGCGCTCCCTGAGCTAAGAGGGAGTGCTAAACCCAAGCTGTTCAGATCAAGCAGCTTGCTTGATCAGCCTGCCTCTCTGACAAGGAAGACACTTCATCAATGATGGAGGCTCCGCTCAAGGAAGCCTCAGGGCTGCACATCTGCACTAAAGCATGCCGGGGCAGCAGAAGACCCAGAGAAGCACCCCGCACAGATGTGGAGGAGGTGGCTTGTGATTAAGAATCTGGGTTTCAAGGGTGCCTGCGTGTGTTGGAGTCAGCAGTGTGGAATTGGGATTGGTGGAGTGCTCTAAGCAGGTGTCCCACTGTACTATGGACACGAGCTCATGGGGAAGAGCTAGAAGGGAGCCTGAGCACAGCAGGCCCATGCCTTCCTGGACTCAGAAAGGCTTCTGCTTGCTGAAAGTGGGGCCGAGCTACAGGTGGTCTTCTCATTTAAAAAAAAAAAAAAAAGCAGTCAGGGTCAGGGAGGTGGCTCAGTGGAATAAGCACTTCCCTGGCAAGCACAAGGGCCTGAGTTCAATCCCTGGTTTTGCAAAAAAAAAAAAAAAAAATAGTCAAGCCAATACAGAGATCACATGTGCAAATCGAAAGGCACAAAAGTAGAGATAAAAGATTTGCAGAAGCAGAATTTTGTCATCTTGGGTACCCCAGAGATGAGGCTCTGACTGAAAATATTTTTGCATCTCTAACAATAAATCAGTTCTTCAAATAAGGAAAGCAGTGTCTCACTGAGGTTCATTGTTCAAACAGTCCTCTCCAGGATAATGCCAGAATGTCTTCCTCAGATGAGAATCGAAACCAAGCAGCTCTTCAGTGCGAGATGAAGAGATAAAGTTGGGCCTAGAATTTTAATAGACTGTTCTCCATCAGCTTACGCATACAAGAAAACTATTGGAACTTCTGTGTGGGGGAAAAAAAATTTGTTCATTCTTTTATCGTAATTTTAAATAGAAGTATGGTACATGTTCAGAAAGACACACACATTGTGAGTATTGGATGAATGCTCACACACTAAGAGCTGCATCAGTGGACCCAAAGGCAGAGCAAGAAGCACAGCGCTACCAGGGTCTGTAGCTCAGCTCATGACCATATCAGCCAGGCAGCCACTATAAATGAGTGTCCTAAATTCTACATGCTTAGGTTACTTTTGATTAATTTTTTTTCCTCATTAAACTTTGTTTTAATGGGCCTCAAAATTCTGTGACAGATTTTTGGTCAAGTTGTTTCCATTAAAAAGCATTGATTTTAAAAAATAATAACTTAAAAACTGCCCCCCGCCCACACAAAATGGTCCACAAAACATTCGCCTTTCCTTCTGAAAGTTTTATGATGCATTGTTATCATTAACCCATCTTTCACTATTAAATTTAAATGGCCAATTGGGAGAAACAGTTCTGAGACCGGTCTTCCACCACTGATTAAGCCTGGGGTGGCAGGTGGCAGAGATAATATTCATTTAGCCTTCCGAGCTTTCTGGGCAGACTTGGTGACCTTGCCAGCTCCAGCAGCCTTCTTGTCCACAGCTTTAATGATTCCCAGAGCAATTGTCTGTCTCATATCATGAACAGCGACATGACCCAGAGGTGGGCAGTCAGAGAAGCTCTCGGCACAGGTGGGCTGGTGGACATGGACACGGTTCCCAGTGGAACCACGTCAACAATGGCAGCATCACCAGATTTCAAAAACTTGGCCCATCTTCCAGCTTCTTACCAGACCAGTGATTGATTTTTTCTTTCAGCTCAACAAACTTGCAAGCAATGTGAGCTGTGTGAGAATCCAGGACAGGGATACAGCCAGCACTGATCTGGCCGGGATGGTTCAGGATACTCACCTGAGAAGTGAAACCAGCTGCTTCCACTGATGGGTCGATTTTGCTGTCACCAGCCACATTGCCATGCCAGACATCTTTGGCAGACATGTTCTTGACACTGAAGCCCACATTGTCCCCAGGAAGAGCTTCACTCAAGGCTTCACGGTGCATTCCAACAGACTTGACTTCAGTTGTGATGTTGACTGGAGCAAAGGTGACCACCGTGCCGGGCTTGAGAACACCGGTCTCCACTCGGCCCACAGGGACAGTGCCAACACCACCGATTTTGTAGACATCCTGGGGGGCAGCCGCAAAGGCTTGTCAGTGGGGCGAGAGGGTGGGAGGATGCAATCCAAAGCTTCAAGTGGTGTGGTCCCACTGGCATTGCCATCTTTGCAAGTGACCTTCCATCCTTTGAACCAAGGCATGTTAGCACTTGGCTCCAGCATGTTGTCACCATTCCAACCAGAAACTGGCACAAAAGCTAAAGTGTCAGGGTTGTTAGTGATTTTATTAATGTGGGTGCTGACTCCCTTAACAATTTCTTCATACCTCTTCTGGCTGTAGGATGGCTCCGTGGAATCCATTTTGTTAACTCCAACAATTAGCTGTTTCACGCCCAGGGTGTAAGCCAGAAGGGCATGCTCACAGGTCTGCCCATTCTTGGAGATACCGGCTTCGAATTCACCAACGCCAGCAGCACCAATCAGGACAGCACAGTCAGCCTGAGATGTGCCTGTGATCATGTTTTTGATGAAGTCTCTGTATCCAGGGTCATTAGTGATGGTCACATGATACTGGCCGGTCTCAAATTTCCACAGGGAGATGTCAATGGTGATACCACGCTCACACTCGGCTTTCAGCTTTTCCAAGACCCAGGCGTACTTGAAGGAGCCCTTCCCCATCTCAGCAGCCTCCTTCTCAAATTTTTCAATGGTCCTTTTGTTGATGCCACCACATTTGTCGGTCAGATGGCCAGTGGTGGTGGACTTGCCCGAGTCCACGTGTCCGATGACGACGATATTAATGTGAGTCTTTTCCTTTCCCATGTTGGCTTGGATTTAGTGGTGGCTTTCACTACACCTGTGTTCTCGCGGCAAACCCGTTGTAAAAAAAGCTACTTTTGATTAATTTTTAAACTTTACATGCTCTAAACGATATTACATGTGTTCTGTTCTGATGTATCCATCTGCTTTTACTAAATACTATTTATGAAGTTCAGTCACATTATTGGAAGTCCCATAGCTGAAGTTTGGCATTTCATTGCTTGGATATACTATGATCCAACTTTTCACTGTCCACAGACATTTGTGTTGGATCTATTTTGACCTTCACATTCTGCTAGAATATTCTTGCTTGCTCTGCTTGGATATTTGTGCACATTTAAATGTATTTCTGGCGGGGCCTGGTGGTACACACCTGTAATCCCAGCACTTGGGAGGCTGAGGCAGGAGGATCACTGCAAATTCAAGATCAGACTTGGCTACAAAGTGAGCTCAAGGCCAGCCTGGATTGCATAGCAAGACCATGTCTTAAACAAACAAACAAACAAAAAATAATAATAATAAAATAAAATATAAAAAAATTAAAATAAAATAAAGACAAAATGGATGCATTTCTGTTTAGTATATGCGCTTCAGCTTTATTTATTTATTTGTATTTTAGTACAAGGTCTCACTACATAGATCAGACTCATAGAGTTCTTCCTATGTTCAGTATCTCAAGAGCTAGGATTACAGGTATGCATGAAGTTGCCGAGTCTCAATCCCTGTCTCAACACCTGCCGAGGGTGGGGCTGGCTAAGCACAGCAGGGATTGAACCCTATAAGCTATGTCTGCCTGCGCAGGCGCTTTAATCTGCTGTTATTTGTCCCCCATGCTTCAGCTTTAAAAGACAATGTAAAAATTTTTCTCCAATTACATGAGGGTTCCAGTTGCCCTATATCTGTTCCAACGTGTGATGTCATCTATATTTTAAATTTTAATTTACTCTAGCAGGAGTGGAGAGAAAGCCACACCTTTTTGTTTTGTTTAAATGAAATTTCTACTCCTTTTTCTTGTTTATTTGAACATGAATGCAAGCTGATTGAAAACAAATTTGTAAACCCCTCAGTCATCCCACCAGCTTCCACAACCGGACTTTGTTATAGTTCCCATAATCCTCTTCCTATATATACAGTTCCCAGAGCAGGCTGGCTGGCCAGGGCTGTGTGTCTCACAAATGGGATCATAGAATTTATATTTTCTGTAACTTCCAACTCAATCTAAAATGACCAAACTTTTGCATTTATTGACATGTAGGTCTGCATCTCTATCTTAGTCACTCCTTCGTTATGGGGACAAAATAGCTGAGGTCCACAGTTCAAAGGGGAGAGGCTTGTTTGAGTTCACACTGTAGAAATGTCAGCCTTTGCACAGCCAGCACCATGACTGCAGGGCCTGGGAAGAAGACAGCTGCTGAGAGTGTCACCAGGAAGCCGAGAGAGTCACCTCAAGGTGGGAGGCGGAAGGGAGCTGCCTGCCTCTGCCTGCCAGGCTCCTCCTCCCAGTGCATGGGCTCTAAGGCCCTGAGCCCAGTCACTGCAGAGCTCTGGCCCGTGGTCCTTTGAGGCTGTATGGGGCATCTAAATATTGCAGGAATCATAACAGTCTCTAAATATATGCATATTCAGTATATGTGTGTTTACCAAGTAGTCCTACAGGTGAAAACTGCACATCTGTGTAACCGTTTCTTTGCTGTTAAAGATCACACTGTTTCCAGCCCTTTGCTGTACTCAGATAAATGTCACAAACATTCATTCAATAACTATTTAGTACTTATGCCAATCATTACCTTTGGCCCTGGGGACAGAGTAGGAAGCCAGAGCCCAACATCCTTGACCTCCTGCTCTTTGCATTCTAGCTAGCAAGGTGGATACTAAGCTAGATGAGGGAAATGTGTCGTGAATGTATTAGTGTGCAGTTAAACATGTATGCTAGCAGTAAGGACTAAAGGGAAAACTTTAGTTTTGGGGGTTGCAAACTGTGGCAGAGTCAGGATTGCAATCTGACCGGAAATGAGCTCACTAATGAGGGTGATGTTGAAAGTGAAGCCTAAGCGAGAGGAGGCCCCGGCCACATGGGCGTGTCGGGAAGAAGCTCTCCAGGTGCAAGGAATGCGCAGACCATAGAGGCACGGTGCCAGCACACCCAGCTTAGTCACAATCACAGCGTCTTCATGCACACATCAGCACACAGATGGTGGCTTTCACTGGGCCTGGCTAGCTCTCTTCACTTCCAAAGCCCACTTTCTGCCTGGGGTTTCACAGAGCTCCCCTGGCCTGAACCCCTTTCTTTGCTTCCCACTAAGGCATAAACTCCCACAAGACTCCACATGACTGGCCACAGCTGCCACCTCCACCTTGGACTGGTGGCACTCGGTCTCCGTCACTGTGCTCCAGCCCTCCCCTAGCCCCTACTCTTCAAGAGTCTCCCCACTCCAGGGCCTCCATTCTACACCTGGAATACTCTTTCAGAGTTGGTGGCATAGCTACTCTTCTCATCTGCAGGCCTCATGTGAATGTCACCTTTCAGAGGGGACCCTCTTGATCACTGTTATAGTTTGTGCCTGGGTGCCCCCCAGCACCTCATGCAGTTGTAAGGGTTTTGGATGTGGTCGAATCTACAGTGGGTGATTGATTCATGGTTTAATCCTGGGATTAAGAATGCTGGAGTTGAGTGGGTGATTGCACTGCCCTAATCCCGGTAGACTGAATGCAACATAAGAGATGGAAAGAGGTGTGCTGGCCCCAGAATCCTGGGTGCACTGTGCTGGCCCTGAAACCAGGCATGGTGGCACTCACCTATAATCCCAGCACAGTGCACTAGGGAGGCTGAAAAAGGAAGATTGCTATGGGTCTGAGCTGTGTAGAGAGACCCTGTACCAAATAGATAATAAAAATAAAAACATTGTACCACCTTGGATTTAATGTTATCGCTGAAAGACAGAGAGGAGATGGCCTTTTAAGAATTAAATGAGTCGGGCTTCGTAAGAATCAAATTAGCTCAGCAGCATAAGCACCTGCACCAGGTCCTGAGTTTAATCCCCAGTACTGGAAAAAAAAATCAAATGGAGCAGATGCCCATGGAATTCAAGTCTGATCTAGAAGAAGGGTTAAAAAAAAAAAAAAAAAAAAAGCTGCAATTTAATCCCCATTATTGTCTAAAAGGGAACAAAGCCCTCCCAACATTGAGTTTTAGATCTGCTGGGATCCACGATAGCTTGGGGAAAAAAAGCTGCAGATATTTTTGACCACAGAAGAGTAGAATAACAAGTATAAAATTCTTTCAAAAATTATTTATACTCCGGTTCAAATAAGTTCTACATGACCAGGTAGTCTAGCTAACTATCAAATTCCAATGTCAAATCCATCTGATGCCAAGGAAGTCATTGCTTGACAACCTCCTATGTCACCGGTTGCTGGCACCTTGCCCATGTCCTGAGAATGCCAGGGTGACCAGCAAAAGCCTTCTCAACTACTGGCTTATTGTCAGCCTTAAATACTCTTTTGGCGCCCCCCAGCGTGAAACGTGGTTGCAACAACTGTACTTACTGAAAGTTCCTTTAATAATATTTACAGTAAAAAGCCAGTGTCTAAAATAATTTTTACCAAAGAAAATATAAGCAGCTAATTTCCATGTAAAGTTTAAAATTTTCTGAAGCCATAATAAAAAATTAATGTAATTTCTAGAAGCACAGGACTTTTGAGGATCATGGAGAAGCACTATGGTGAAAACCTCAAGAACACGCTCAGAGCCAGGCATGGTGGCGCATGCCTGTAATCCCAGCACTCGGGAGGCTGAGGCAGGAGGATTGTTGTGAGTTCGAGACCAGCCTGAGCTACAAAGTGAGCTTAAGGCCAGCCTGAACTGCATAGTGAGACCCTGTCTCAAAAAGACAAAAAAAAAAAAAAAAAAGAACATGCTTGGTGTGCGCCTGATATGCCAGTTCCACTCCAACAATCTGCCCCGGGAATATATCTGTGGTGATGCAAAATGACCTCAGGTACGTAACTGGTCACCGGGGCCACGCTGTTGACTGTGGTATTGGAAGCAGCATAGACATCGGGCAATAAAAGACTGGTGATTTAGACAATGGTGCACAACAGAATATTGTGTGCCTGTAAAACAAAGGAGGAAATATTTAAGACGCTTATTTAGGATAATTTCCATCATCTATCAGAGAGCATAAAGCAGAATAAAATAAAATTAAAAACAAAGTAGAAAACTATTCTATTTTACCAGTATTTGGACTTCAAAAAGGGATAACAATTGTGACAACAATCACATATATTTAATATGCAAATTTTGTTGTTTTGTGCTTTTTTTTCTTTTTTTCTTTTTGAGACAGTCTCACTGTGCAGCTCAGGCTGGCCTTGAGCTCATTTTGTAGGCTGGTCTCAAACTCGCAGTGATCCTGCTCCTCGGCCTCACGAGTTCTGGGATTACAGGCATGTGTCGCCACACCTGGCTGTACTTGCTCACACACCCATAAAACTCTTGGAAGATACACAGGAAACTAATATCACGTGGTTATTTATTTATGTATTTGGTACAGGGTCTCACTAAGCCGCTCCAACTCATAGTGATCTCCCTGTTTTCAGCCTCCTCAGCTCTGGGATTACAAGTGCGCACCACCATCCCGGTGTCGGTGGCCAGCTCAGCGTGCTCGGCGTGGAGCCAGTGCGGCATCTGGTGCTGGGGACTGAACCACGGTCTCTGTGCTGGCTAGTCCGCTGAACTTCCTGCCCACGTGGTTACTTATTGATGACGGTATGGAAAACAGGTAGATATTGGATAATGAATTCCTGGGAAATGGGTCAATGGAATATGCGCTTCCATGGCAAGCGCAAAGGCCTGAGTTCAATCCCTGGCTCCACCAAAAAACAAACAAACAAATCAAGGGTAGAAAAGCCTTTGCTTTAAAAGACAAAAGTTGGGCCCAGACTCTGGTTGACTGACTTCAGGGTGACCCATCCTTTACCGTAAAGGATCAACTTGCGGCTCACACTGGGCGAGCATCTTCCAAAGTTGCACCTTGGGCAATTTAACAACTGAGTGAAACTTTGCGCCCTGATAAAATCTGTATGTGGCTCAGTGCGAAGGTCCTGGGTTCCATCCTCAGAAGGGAAGGAAGACGGAAAGTAAGCCACAGGGAAGAAGGGAGGTAGGGCACAAAACAAATGCGTGGGGGCCGCAGGGAAGGTGTGCTGTGGCAAGCGAGCGCTAACTCCGAAACTACAAAGCCCAGAATGCAAGGCTAAAGTTAAAATTACGTCATAGTGGACCACGACGCCACGATTTCCGGTAGGGCGGAGCTCAGCGAAGGGCGGTACAATAGCCAGGTCACCTAGGCAACTCCAATTGAGTGGCAGAATAATTTCCGTTTCCGCCTCTTAGCCTAGCGTCTGCGCAGTCTCGCCGTCGTGACGCCATTCTCCTGCGACGGCGCGCGAGCGGAGGGTACAGGTGGTGGTCTGTCTCCGGCGGGAAAACCGGGAGCTACTACTTCTCTTCGGCGTCTGACCTGGGAACGGAAAGTAAAGCGGCAAGATGACGGACCGCTACACCATCCACAGCCAGCTGGAGCATCTCCAGTCCAAGTACATCGGCACGGGCCACGCCGACACCACCAAGTGGGAGTGGCTGGTGAACCAGCACCGCGATTCGTACTGCTCCTACATGGGCCACTTCGACCTTCTGAACTACTTCGCCATTGCCGAGAATGAGAGCAAAGCGCGAGTCCGCTTCAATTTGATGGAGAAGATGCTGCAGCCTTGCGGGCCGCCAGCCGACAAGCCCGAGGAGAACTGAGCCTTCCCGGCCCCCGTCAGCGCCGCCTTCTCGCGTCTTCCCGTCGTGCTCCGGTCGCCCTGGGCGGCTTCCCGAGCTGGGCCTGTGTGGCCGTGGTTTCCAGCGGTGACCCCTGCCTGCTTCATGTGCCCTTTGGACGTGGCAGTGAGATCGTCGGGACCCAAGGAACTGCGGGAGGGGCAGGCGGCGCTGGACTGAGGCTGGCTTTCGGCCTGCTGATTGCCATTGTTGTTGCTGTTGTTGTTACATAAAATTTTACACATTTCGCAGTCTCTCGGTGTGAACGGCTGGTGTCCGGTGGCGCGGTGCGGGCTCTGCCGGGAAGTACGAGTGGGAAATGCAGGGTCGCGGGCCTGCGCGTGACCAGGCCTAGCACGCTATCCACGCTGGTGATGGTACTCCACATCAGCACTTGTATGAATGATGATTTCGGGCCCACGGTGCTTTCCAGGTTTTGAAGGGTTGTTGTTGTTGTTTTTTTTTTTTTTTTTTTTTTTTTTTTATAACGTCGCACTCATTTTCACGTTTCAAACATTTGCTGTCATCGACCTATTCTAAACTGAATGCTCTTTCTGGGAAATCTGTAACTTCAGAGAGAAAGAGCTAGCAAAAGAATGCTTTCACTTGTTCAGCGCTGAACAGATGCGTGTTCGCCCTACGTAGCAGGCCCTTAGGCCTTTGGGGCGTCCGTTGCGCTAGCCTGTCGGGGAGAGGGAGGCCAGACCCCCTGTGGACTCAGCAAGTGTTCCGCCATGCGGGCAGGTGGGGAATAGCTGGTAAGGTGGTAACTTTTAAGTGACGCTCGGGTTATTGAGATGATGATATTTGACAGAAGACTAAAAAAATGAAGGAAATAGCCCTGCAAAAAACTAGAGAAATTGCCTTTCATGTAGAGAAAATTGCCAGGGTATGGCTCTAAAGCTGGGGCCACTTGGAGGAACAGCAGAAGCCAGCGTGGCTGGAGAGAGAGAGCTAGGGGAATAGTGCAGCGCAGCGGCAGGTACTGGCACGGAGGGAGACGCAGGAGCGAGAGAAGGATACAGCCTTGGAGGGGTTGTAAGCAGGGAAGTGAACCGCCAGTTTTATCAGGTGCAGAATCACACCAGCATTTTATTTGGATTAGGAAACACTACCAAAGAACTGCATCCTTGACCACTGCTTTTTTTCTTTTCTTTTGTTTTCCACTCCTCCCACTCTCCCACGCCTCTCTCACTCTCCTTAAAACATCTTCGCATTTGAACTCTGATAATACTTTTAAAAATTACTGAAAACCCAGCAAATGTACATTGATGTGGGTTGTACTGCATATTATAAGTACATATTTGATAATATCCCCCACAAAGCAGGAAATTTGAAAATTTGCAGCAATTCATGTGAAAATAAGTGTCATTACATAATAAAACTACTCTGATGAAAAATAACTTCCAAACAATTTTTTTTTTTTTGCGGAACCAGGGATTGAACTCAGGGCCTTGTGCTTGACAGGGAAGTACTTATTCTACTGAGCCATCTCCCTGGCCCATACCAACAAACTGATTTAGTGAGGAGAATTTTTAATTATTTTATGTTTTTTAGGAAGGGATCTACAGGGTGTTCAGGGTCTCACTACTAGATCGGACTTGTATTGATTCTCCTGTTTACAGCCTCCTGGGGGCTGGGCTGGCAGCACAGGCCTGGGGATGGGACCCCTGGCCCCTGTACCTGCTTGTAGTCACTTTAATTTGTTGTGCTATTTGGCTGACCCTAGTGGGAATTTGTTAAAACAATTTTGGAGATGTCTTTGATACATGGTTTACTAGGTGACTGGGTTGTCATTTTCTGTATTGATACTGTTGGGATAAAAAGTTTTATTTGAAGTATGAGAAATCTACTCTTCATAAATATGTAGTTTGGGAACACTTTTTAGCCCTTTGTGTTATTATTTAAGCAAAAACTAGTGGTAGTTTCTGAAATTATAGCATAGAACCTGAAGCTAGATCAGTGAATTTATATTAAAACTGCTTGAGATATCTTGAGTTGTGGATGGTTTGAGCAATACAGTTCTTTTATAATTCTTAAAAAGTCTTATCTACTTGGTACAGTGTCTCACTACACAGCTTGGACTCAGTGATCCACCTGTTTGCTGGTATTACAGGCATGTGCCACTACGCCCAATTTCTGTCCTGGCACTAGGTGTCATGGACCAGGGATTCAACCTGGGTCCTTGTGCTTGCCAGGCAGACGCTTAGACCAATAAGCTATCCAGCTGCAACAATACAGGTCTTGTAAATACTTCTTTGTATGTATGAAAAAGTCAGTATCACTGTTTCTTCAGGAAAGTTACAGTATTAAGACACCAAGAAATTCACAGCTCTGTATTTTCTACAGGTGTTACGACTTGAAAACCTCAGTTTGATTACTGGGAGAAAATAATTATTTTTCTTAAAGTGACAGGCCCACTTAATTTGTTTAAGAATGTCAGGTTGCTACTGAATACCTAAATGTGAAAACTAGTTCTTTTTTGTAAAACTGTTGCTTTTTTTTTTTTACAGAACCAGGGATTTGAACCCAGGCCTTTTCATTTGCTGGGGAAGCACTTATTCCACTGAGCCATCTCCCTGACCCCTAAAGCTGATGCATTCTTAAGAGACAGCAGTTGAGTTTACAACTCATAAGCATGACTACTTTTCCTTGAGAAACCCATCTCATTTTTTACAAAGTAGTAAAAAGCAGGTCTTCTGGGGGTATGATTTCATAAAGTTGGCCATCTTTACAGTTTCCTTAAGGATGTTCTTAAGTGACACAGATTTGTTTTAGCTTTTTATTGAGAAGGTGACAATATAATGATTACTAGTACAGTGTAGTGCCAGTCCCCTGACTTGTGATAGTAATTTTGGTGCTTGGATTTCTACCATGTGTGCAAATTAACAAAAAGGCAAGTTAAATCATGGTATTTGTATACAAGTAGTTTTGACTTAATATTCCCTGAAATGCCTACCATTTTTACTTGGAAGAATGAGGGTATAGTTATTTACACTTGAGTGTTTAGTAGACATTTTTGCAAAAATGAACAAAGGGCCTGGGAGATAACTCAGTGGCATAAGCAACTGCCTGGCAAGAGGGAGGTCCTGAGTTTGATCCCCACTATGGGGGATGAAATGGGCCATCACTTGTAGAAAATGAACTTAACTGTTTCAGAGGATTCAATCAATGTGTCAATATTAGCGCTGTTTCCCCCTTTAAAGAATCAAACTATAAATCACTGTTCTTGTAGAATTTTATAAAAGTATACAAAGTGTCATTACACTGCCCCTAATTGGAAGCTGTACCAAACAGACCAAAAAAGATGTTGGGCCAGCCAGATAGCTCAGTGGATTAAAGTGCCTGCTTAGGCAGATGCAGGGCCTGGGGTTCCATCCTCAGCTCGCAGTGCCAGCCCTGCCCCTGGGCATAGTGGTGCACAGCTATTATCCCAGCATTTGGGAGGCTGAACACAGAAGGATCACTACGAGTCCGAGCTGTGTACTGAGACCTTACAGACCTTGCACTAAATACATTTTTTAAAAAGATGGAGGGGCTGTGGAGATGGCTCAGTGGAATAAGCACTTACCTGGCAAGCGCAAGGGCCCGAGTTCAATCCCCGGTTCTGCAAAAATAAAGATGATGTGGATAAAGAGAAAGATGTTGTGAAAAAGATGATGTGGATAAAATCTATGATATGGGCTGCCATATGTAAACACTTAATAGTGTATATATTATGAGCTCTACGAGTTGAGAAGGATGTTAGTAACTTAGAGAAAGATCTCCAAAATTAGCCAGAATTTATATTGTTAGGTTACACAAGGACAAAGATTTTCACCTCTTGATGTATCTTAAATATCTGACACTTCTTGTTGGATATAGGAAGATAGAGCTTAATGGATAGTACATTGCTGATTCATGTATATAGGCAGTCTTCAACTTGTAAGTGCTGATTATGTTTCGTACATGTGAAAAAGGCACATTCATTAATATTACCCTCTTGTCCTCAGAAAGGCCTTACACTATCAAGAAACCAAAAAACTCCCAATATGATATTTTCCACACACATAGCACAGGTCTCAACTGTGCTAATATAGACAGTGGCAAAGAAAGATGTTGAAGATACATTTCCTGTCATAATTATAGTATCTAAGCATTTTCTCTTATTTAATCTTTGGGAAGTTCCATCTTTATTTTACAGTGAAACAGATACAGAAAAATTAATTTGAAAAATCACACAGCTTGTACCTAAACCTGGATTTGAAACCAGCTTTGTCTAGTTTCATAACACAAAATCATAAACATCCACTGCTCCAAGTAGATCAGGTATTTAGAAATAATACTAGAATAAGCTGATGCCAGATATTATCTCCAATTTTGAAATGTCAATACTAAAGTTTAGGAGATTATAGTGAAGAAATACCAGTATACAATTGGAAGGAATATGAGACCTCGTATAATTATAACATATGTTAACTTGAACTTTGTTCAATAAAGATAACCAGGGCCGGCGGTATAGCTCAGCGGACTAAGCGCTTGCGTAGGTAAGCATAGTGGCTAGGGTTCGATCCCTGCTTCCGCTTGCTGTGCTGGTCCCGCCTTCGGGTGCGCTGAGCTGGCGATTGGAGTCCGGGCTCATTGGCGTAATCCCAGCATTAGGGAGGCAGAAAGCAGGAGGATCACTGTGAAGGTGGGCTGCATAGTGAGACCCTGTGTACAAAAAAAAAAAAAAAAAGAAAAAGAAAAGAAAAAGAAAAACCTAAAAAAAATAAAGATAACCATAGAAGGAGGTAAGCATCTTGTGTGGAAAACCTTCCATTCAAGTGTCTGAAAAGTAACCTCCCAAACAACTCCGGTGCGCAGCAGCTGTTCCCTTGCTGTTCGGCCGTGGGCAGTGATCCCCGCATCCGACACAGGGGGGCAGCAGATGACTGATGCCGCTTTCTTTGGGGAGCAGCTCCACACGTGTGGATTCCTGCCAACTTCAGAACAAAACCAGCTGTTTTTCTATATATTTACATGGATGTTGTAATTAAGAAGCCACTTAGAAAAACTATAAATAGGCTTTTTTTTTTCATTTGATAAATTTGTAGCAGTCCCTTTACAGATCACCGCGTCATCTCACAAGGATAGAACAAGATACAAACTCTGCCCTTGAGAAGATGAGTCTGCAAAAGAGATGCGCAGCCTGTAAATGCAACAGTGAGGGCTCGGTGCTAAAGACTGAGACGCCAAAGCTGTAGGAGTTCTCAGGAAGTGATGATCGCAGACTGCCAGGAGGGTGGGAGAGCGCGCAGTGGAGTGGCTTCGAGCAGGATCTTGTGACACAAGCTAGAAGGTCCAGGTGGAGGAGAGCGGAACAGTGTGAACTTCTGGGTGGGCTACCAGTTACCCTGGACCGGCAGGGAATTCAGACCACTTTCCCTACTGAGAAACTATTCTGTGGCTTCTCAGGACTTCCCCTGTCTTCGATGCCTGCTGTCGCAAGGCTAGAAAACCAAGCTCCAAGTCCCAGGCTGATACCAATGAGAGTTATGTTTCTTGAAGGCACACTGTGTGCTCATGACTTGCACACACTGTGCCAGTCTTCATAAGAAACTTAAGAGTTGTCCTGTTACACCAATGAGCAAGCCTAGAAGGAGAATTAAACTTCCTGTAAATCTCAGACGGCAGGTAATTATAGACTCAGGGCTAACCTTCAGGTCTCTTTCAGGCTCCTCATCCATCAGGGCTTTTGTAACTGTGGTTTACAGAAGTCTAACATTTGAAAAATTATTGGCAGCAAAGAGTTGTTTTTGTTTTTTAGGAATGCTGTGAGGGTGGTGTTGGTTAAATTTTTCAGAAGTGCCACACACCTTGGAGACGCCTCAGCTCATTTAACATTAAAAAATTATTTTTCAATCGTGTATTTATTTGGTATACCATCTCACTATATAGCATGGACTCCTAGTGATCCTCCTGTCTCAGCCTCCTCAGCACTAGGATTACAGGGGTGTGCCACTACGCCTGGTTTTGGGGTGGAGGGGCATGCCCAGGGTTCAAGGGTGGCTAGGCATGTGGTACTGGGGATCAAATCTAGGTCCTTGTGGTTGCCAGGCAAGGTCTTAGACCAATGAGCTATCTCCCCAACCCCTCATTTAACATGTCACAGCAAAATTTTGTAACAGATCATTTCCTAAGCTTACCTGACCTTAGATTCCTTTTTCTTTTCAAGATAGAGAGCATAAAAAATAATATTAAAACAGAAAAATTATAAGTGGTACAGAATTTCACTTAACAAAATAACATGAATTTCACCGTATTTGTAATACATTGTGTTATCTTTCAACCAGTTATTCATATTACCAGACATATGGATACAAAATTGGAAGAAAAAATATTTAAGAAATTAAGAAGAGAAAAAGGAGAAAAAATGGAAAAAAGGAGACAAAACAAATGAAGCATTATCTGCTCTTTTCCAAGACCAGCAAAAATGCCCAAATCATCTTGCTTACATACACAGACAAATCTCTCTCCCCCACTCCCTCTCCTGTCCTCAACTCAGTAACTCTTTCCTTTTGAATAAGTTCGTTCCCTTTTCCCAGTATCTATTTTACCCTTCAGTTTCCATTTTCTGTTTCAGGTTCTCACACCAGGGAGACAATATGATGTTTGCACATGTGGGTCTGATTTATTTCACTTGAGAGTATGATCTCTAGTGTCATCCATTTACCAGCAAAAGTATCAAATTTATCCTGTTTGATAGCTGAATTGTGTAAAATTACCACATCTTCTTTATTCATTCCTCAGTTGATGCACATCTGATTTGTTTCCAGGATTTAGCTATGACAAATTGTGCTGCTATAAACGTGGGTGCACATATATCACTGTGGTGTGATATTTTCAGTTCTTCTGAGAAAATGCTCAGGAGGGGAATAACTGGCTTGAATGAGACCTCCAGTCCTAGCTTTCTAATGAATTTCCACACTGATTTCCACATATACCAGTCTGCACTCCCACCAACAGTGGAGAAGGGTTTCCTTTTCCTCACAGCCTCTCTAGCATTTGTTATTGGCTGGAATCTTGATGTTAGCCATAGAATCTTTTTCTTAAGAAACAATTACCATGATAAAACTGAGAACATATTTGAGGGTTACTGATTTGGGAAATGTCTAAGTTACTCTTCTCTCATTGTTGGGATAAATACTCGACCCTGAAAATGAAGGAAGGAAAGGTTTATTTAGCTCACAGTTGCTGGAGGTTTCAGTCCGTACTCAGCTATGTCCAAGGCGGAGAGCAGCACATGGCAGAGAGCAAGTGAGCAAATAGAGGAGTACCAGCAACAATGGCTGCAGAGAGAAGTTTGTCCCTCTATCTCTCTTGTGTTACATTCTGGCAGTCTGCCTCAGGCTGTGTGTAGCACTCACACCCACAATCCCAGCAGTACTCAGATCCATAATCCCAGCCTTCAATCACCCATAATCCCAGTAGATCATGAGTTAATCACAAACTCTAGAAGCCCCCACCCTATGACTGCATGAGGCTTTGGGGGAACAACCAGACCCAAACCATAACAGGTAGAGAAAAAATTTTGGAACAAAAAATAATGTAGGGAAGATGAATTGGTGACAGCATTTGGGTAGGAACTCACACCCTCAAATGTTTCTTTTCCTAGGGTTGTAATCTCTCACTTGAAAATAAGGACTTCTGTGAATGGAAGTTTTTGTTGTTAGCAGCTTAGGTTGGAGAGAAAAAGTTCTGTTATATAGTTATGATCTTATCCAAATTTCATTCTTTTGCCAGGACACCAGTAAGAAGAGAAGAAAAGATATCTGTGCTCACTGACCCCATCAGTGTCTGACATGTATAATGTCACAGCATCAGCAGGGAGTGACCCTGCAGCTAGCAGTCAGTGCACTTCACAGAGATGACAGTTTGTTCCTAATTGGCTTCTTCTCTCTCAGCCCACGTTTCTTCCAGATCCTGCATGGCCTGCGCCATCCTTCCAGACTGTACACACGTTGTAATCATGAGGGACTCTGGTGGAGACAGCCTGAAGAATCATCTCCCCTTCCAGCCTCGCAGGGCTGCCTCAGCAACCTTGGAGGGGCGCCTCGCTCTAATCTGGCCACCTCAGAATCCTCCTTGCTAGCTCTGCCTTCCTCATTTCCACCCTTCCCAGCTGTTACCCTGTCCCCGCCCTCTCTTCTTATCTCTCCAGCCTTCCTTCAAAGGACCTTCTCCCTGCTTCCTCCTGTCTTCTCACAAAAACAAGCAGAAGTGTCTTCTACCTTGAACTGTGGGGCTGGGGAGAATCCTGCAGCCAGTCCTCCGGCCTGCGGTGCTGTCACAGAGTGTAGGGTGTCCCTTCCTGGACCTCTACCACGCACTTCCCCGCCTTCGCTAATACACTGCCTCTGGGCTGCCCTGGTTTGAGGGGCTCTGGCCCACTCGGCCTGCCCCATAAGTCTTTCCTTGAAAATAATGTCATCCTTTAAAATAATGCTACTATCTCCTTCCTCAGTCTCCCCCCCCCCCCCACACACACAACCAGGGATTGAACTCAGGCCCTTGTGCTTGCCAGGGAAGCACTTATTCTACTGAGCCATCTCCCTGGCCCCAACCTTCCTCCATCCTGAAAAAGTTGAGTTTTCTATTAAAAAAAAAAAATTAAAACACGTAAGTGACAATATGATATGGATAGTCCATCTACCTTGATATTAACAACTTTTATCTTGTTATTTTAAAAAATATTTTAAAAAGAATTTGCAAATTATACTCGTGTATACCCATTTAAAAAAAGAAGCCCCAAGTGAGGTGGCACTCAGGAGGTGAAGCTGCAGGAGTACAGGAATTTGAGGCCAGCCAAGATCATATAATGAGACCCTGTCCCCAAAAACAAGCAAAAAAATTTAAGTATTAAAGAGAAGCATTGCAGGTAAAATGAACACCTGCTTCCTTTGACAGCTCACAGCCCAATTTTTCCTCTGTCCTCATATCCATTCCCACTCCAGCCCTAAAGAATCACTTCAATGAGTGTGTTTTTCATATCCCATTAGATTTTACAAACATGTTTCTATCAAGGAACTATTATTACTGTTTAGAGGACTATCACTATGTTTCTCCAAACATACAAATGAGACTGTTGGATCCTCAAAAAGATACATAACCATAATCTGAGCATTCCGAGAGCTGGGGCAGGAGAGTCAGAGGTTTGATATCAGCCTGGATGACTTAACCACTTAGGAAAATCTTGCCTCAGAATTTTAAAGAGGAGTTGGAAATGTAGCTCAGTGCTAAGACCCAGTATGGGGAAAAGAGAAACGAAAGATACATCTTAAAACTCACTTAGGGGGCCAGCCAGATAGCTCAGCAGACTAAAGCGCCTGCTCAGGCAGGTGCAGCGATAGGGCTTCTATTCCTGGCCTGCTGTGCCGGCCCCATGCTGAGATGGGTGACTGAGACTTGGTGTGGTGGCGTGGGCCTGTAATTCCAGTGCTGGGGAGGCTGAAAACAGGAGGATCACTAGAGACTGATTTGTGTAGTGAGACCCTGTGGACCCTGTACTAAATATATTTTTAAAAAATTACTTATGGTCCAGTAATTCCATTCCTAGGTGCATACCCAAAAGAATCAAAAGCAAGAATTCAATGGATAATTAAGTGCCTATGTTCAGTGCAGCCTTACTCATTCAGAAGGGGAAAAGAACCCAGAGTCCACCAAAGGTGAATGGTGGACTAAAACACTGGGATATTCAGCCTCACAGGGAAGGAGAGTCTTGGTCTGTGGTGTGGTACAGCTGAGTTCTGAGGGAATCGGGTTTGGTGAAATAAGCAGAAAGGATAAGTGCTGTCTCACACACTGTGCCCAGAATAGGCAAACTCAAAAGGGACCGAAAATAATAGAGGTTACTGGGCAGCTGGGGAGAGGCAATGGGAAGGGCAGCTTTGTGGGTACAGAAACTTTCTTCAGGCCAATGAAAAGATTTGGGAACTGGTAGTGGTGATGACTGAACATTATTCTGGGTATAATTAGTGGTACTTTTTTTTTTTGAGGCAGTCTTGCTTAATTGCCCAGGCTGGCTTTGAACTCTTGGACACAAGTACGCTTCCTGCCTCAGACGCCCAATGGCTAGGACTATGGGAATCTGCCACTGCAGCTGACTAAAGTAATACTGAATTAGGGGGTGGTCAAGATGACAAATTATATATATATATATATATATATATATATATATATATATATATATATATAATGTAAAATTAGTAAGTACACCAACTGGCATTGAATTGTACCCCTTAAAAGAATTAATTATATGGTCTGTGAATTACATCTCAAGCTATTTTATTTTTTTCAGTGTTTTTTTTTTTTTTTATCTTTTTGAGACAGTTTCACTATGCAGTTCTGGCTGGCTTTGAACTCATTTTGCAGCCCAGGATGACCTCAAACTGGCAGTGATCCTTCTGCCTCAGCTTCCTGAGTTGCTGGAATTAGTGTGCACCACCACGCCTGGCTCACGTTTTGCTCTAGCAGTGTGTGTTTGCAGTACAGAATGATCACAGTCCTTGTGGACAGTCATCACGGGTACATAATGCACGTCAATTCTGCGTCCCCCCTCCCCCTCCTGTCTTTCTATTACTCTTTCTTTTAATCCCCTCGGCATTTGCCAAAGATCTGTCTCAATAAAGCTATTTTAACACGTGTATAATTGAATGTTTTTTCAAGTATTTTGAGAGCTCTTCAAACTGAGAGGTCACCAGGTCACCTACTCTTCCCAGGGCCCCCCACGGAGCACCCCAAAAGGGGCTGGTGTGGTTGCAGCGCTTCAGGACAGCAGACAGCTCTGCCGCGCACAGCACTATCTGGGTCTCCTCACGCGTGGCAAGGTCTCCTTCGCAGGGCCCACGTGTATCTCTTGTGTTCCGAAACTTTTAAAATATTCTGTATTGCAGGACTTTTATTTCTATAATTTTACTCTCAGCCATTTATTTGCTAAGTGTTTGGTGAACCTGCATCAAGTCAAAGGGGACCACAGATCACAGTGACTTTGGGGAAGAAGACAGGCCCTTGATGAGAGCCAGGGCGTGGCTCCTGGACGCTTTTCCCTCTGGGGCAGCTTCCCTCCCTCCCCTCCCCTCCCCTCCCTCCCCTCCC
>PVKA01038492.1:0-20187 GCA_004027165.1 Ctenomys sociabilis
AAATTATTACATGCTTACAATACATAAAACTAGCAATAAACACACTACATCATTAATAGTATTTATTTGGAGTTGGGATTAGAGATGAATATTATTTTCTTCTTAATTTTCAAATGTACTTCCTTTATGAAAATCATTTAAAACTCATTTTACTTATTGGCACCATTACTACAAAACAATTTAAAAATTCTATTTTCCAAGTATAAAACAAGAAAATAAATAATGTCCCACACTACCAAAGAAACTCTGTAAAAACATCATTATGAAATGATTCAAGCACAACTTTATTACTTTGACAGAGCATTCCTCACACATACTCTTCATAACCTACATCTTATGAAACATCTCTACAAGAAAATTAATCAAGTTCTGCAAACGAAGCTGATCAAACAGCTTAACTTTTTGGGCAAGAATTCTTTGTAATAGCTTACTTTCATTCATATTGATGAACTCTTGATTGACCTCCTCATCTCCAGTCCTGTTGTTCTTTGACTTTTTAATGACATGAGCTCGATCATGGATATGATGACCAACAGCCATTTTTTCTAGTCCACTGTCAGAATCTCTCATTGCTCTCCTGGTTTCCTTTATCTGTAAAATAAAACAAAAAGAATTTAAATACATAAAAATTGATTTAATTCTAAATTCCTTAGAGTCTTGTCCCTTATTAAAAGTAAAACCACAGATCAAGCCTTCTAAAAATAATGAGTAACTAGCTGGGTATTATGGCACAGACCTGTAATCTCAGCACTCTGGAAGATTGAGGCAGGAGGAGCACAAGTTTGAATCCCATCTGGCCAATTTGTAACTTAGAGAAAGCCCATCTCAAAATAAAAAAAAGGACTGAGAATATAGCTCAATTATATCTATCCCTACTACCAAATTTTTTAAAAAAGTAATGGGGCCAGAGAGATGACTCAGTGGAATAAATGCTTCCCTGGCAAGTGCAAGGGCCTGAGTTCAATCCCTGGTTCTGCCAAAAAAAAAAAAAGAAACTATACTTAATTCTATTATCAATTTATAGTATAATTGTGATAATCATTCTCTGACATTTCCTGAAATGTTTAAAATAAAAATATCTAGGACAAATATAATGAATACAATTTAACTTTTTCCAAATTATAATAAAGTATTAATTAAGAAAGACAATTATTTAAAACTCAGGGCCTTTAATACTGTCTTTGACAATGTAATAGATGAAAGTATATGCTACAGTCCTACAAGTAATGGCAACTATTCATCAATCATGTTGATGGGTGTGAATCTTATCATTTCCACCTATTAACTATATGAAAACTTTATTAGAATATTTATGATAGTCAAAGATTAACAAGATTAGCCATGAGACATCTTTATATCATTTACATTTAAGACTGTCACTCTTAGCAAGTCAAAATTAAAATGTCTAAGATGAATTTGCAGAACTATGGCAAGAGTATCATTAAAGGTATAAGAGAACTAAAAAATAATACATGGGAACTAAAAATTAACTAATTCCCATTCTTTAGTCTGGAAAATCAAAACTTTTACTATAAGATTATTATTATTATCATTATTTGTATTAGGGATTGAATTCGGGACCTTACACTTCCCAGGCAGGTGCTTACACTGCTGGGCTATTTCCCTGGCTCACTCTTAAGTTCCAATAAGGAAATGGAGGAGTGAGAATTCACATTCAACTCACACCAGTTGGTAGAAGCCAGGAGTTATAATCACTGTGGTAACCTGTAGTTTCTAAATGAAGATGAATGTGCACATACCCTACAACCCAGCGGTACCAATTCTAGGTATTTTACAAGGAGACTTATATAAGGATAATTTAGTGCAAAATTAAACACAATGATATAACAGAAAAATAGATTAAAAACTTGTGCACTATTTATATTTTGGATAATATATAGAAGTTAAAACAGATAAACTAGAACTATAATATATCAACTTTTTAAAAAATTTAACATAACTTTTAATAAATCTTAGAAGCATATTACTGTGCAAGGGCAAGTTCCAAAGACACATGCAATACTAATACAATTTATATAAAGTTTAGATCCCTAAAAAAATCCTGTATGTTTTAGGATGTGTACATAAATAGTAAAATTATGAAACTATGCATAATAATGATAAAATTTCAGACACAGAAAAATGAGAAACAGAAAAGGGACTGGGAGGAGTATATTGGGAACTTTAATTGTATCTGCAACATTTTTGCTTAAAAAGAAAATAAAAAAAGATAACCAGAACCAAACAGAGAAAAATGTTATGATTTGACTAAACTGGGTGGCAGGGAAATGGATATTCACTATATATTTTATGCACACTTGAAACATTTCATTTAGTCAAAAAGTTAACTATACACAGGGTATTTACTTTATGAAACAAATATTTTTATGGTTATCCTATACATATGTGAAGATAAAAAAATAGGTGATTATATAAGAGAAGTCATCTTTATGGACATGGGGATAGAGGGAACAAACAAAATCCCATTCTCTCAAGACAGCTGAACTTCAGTGGTTTTCCCAGATGAAGGCCTTACCGTCATGCCTCTGTCCCCACCCTGCCACTCTTTACCAGATCAAATGTAATAATATTTGATGAAGGCAACCCATCACCCCACAATATGATAAAGCTCTAAGAGTGCTTATAAATACATACTCCTCCTGGAGCCCTACGGGTTTGAGTTGAGGCCTGGAAAACCTTTGGTGGCTCATCTCCTATTTTGGAATAACTCATTACTGAGGAAGAACAAAATGAATGTCCATTTGGATCCACTGAAAGGTGATCCTACAGGCAAAATGAGATTATAAACAAAGTCAGTTCAAATATGAAGAATTAATGCCAAAAGGTTCAAATAAATAACGCTAGCTATCTGTGCTAGTAAGGAGAGAATACTACCAACACTCTTTATCCAGCTGTCACCCCCATAACCTCCTTTAGTTTTCATACAAATTTCCGTTTTTAAGAAAGCATAACAAGTGATCTGCTCAGATGTCCTTAAATCTTAGTTCTTAGATTTAAATAAAGATGCTGTGCTCTTAAAACCTGATATGTCCACAACCTGTGGTTGAATCTTGGGTATAATATTGTCAACCTTGTGATGATTAGCTATACTCTGTGAAGTTTCATTTAGCCATTCTAAAATAATTCATAAAATCAAAACTGGATGAACAGAATGATTTAAAATTTCAGATTGACTCAAGTTTTAATTATAATATTATGGATAGAAAAGTATGAGTATTAGTTCTAGCGTATATGCTTAGTATTTGGATTGTATGGATCTAATATAGTACCTAGACAATATTCTTGAAATAATTGTTTTCAGAGTTTCACTAAACATGTTTTAGAGGCTAGAAATCATTTTTGGTGGACAGGTTATAAATCATGAAAACTCATATGTTTACTTTTAAGAGCAGAACAAATGTTTTTAGGGTTCAATTTTTAAATTTGCAAACATTAACCAATGTTGTTTTTCAAAACTGTGGTTGTGAAATAAATTCAGTGGGATATGACCATGAGTTTGAAAATGGAGTAAAACAGAAACTATCAGCACACACTGTAAGTAATATATCTATTTTTTCAAGAATATACTTTATGTATAAGGTGTACAACTGCTATGTATGGGTTAATTATGTAAGATTTTCCTTTTAGTTATTGTAGACTGTAGTTTAAAAATTTTTGAAAGTCACTATAACATAGGGTATACATAACTGCAAATAATATTCTCATCACATTAGTTTTAGTACTTACAAAGTTTCTTTGTAATTCCTGCATACTGTTTCTCATATTTAACATCATTCGGTCCATTGCCTGAAAAGGGCTGACATCTGTATGCTACAGAATATTAGGAAGCAATGGCATTAACTAAAAGTACAATACAAAAGAACAAGTCAATCTTTCAAAAACAGCTGAAACAAATTTTCCCCAATTCATTTAGTGGAATCTCATGCACCAACCAACCAGGCAGAAATAACTCAAGGACTATTCAATGAGAATGATTTTTTAAACAGATTGAACCATATGCAAAATGCCAAACAGTCAATATAAATGATTAGGGAAATTAGGAAATTGTGTGACTGTAAATTATATATTACACATTTATACATGCATGTAAATATGAATATACATATGCATTTGTCAGCATTCTTCAAACAATTTAATTTATATTAAATACCAAGTGGTATATTTTGGGACTGGAACAGTGCTAGCATGAGATAGCATTTAAATTCTTCCCTCTCAATATCCCATCATATAAACAAGTTAAGCTTGGGTACCTCCTCACATGGCTGACAGAAGCTGCCTCTCAAGTAGCCAGCCCTCGTCTCATCAGTTAGGGTCCAGGTGAAAGAGTCAATCCACTGTTATCAATAAGCCTTGAACCATGAGGTTAAGAATTCCTCTGTTTCTCAGACAAGATTGATTTTGATGCCCAGGGGATATTTGACAATAACTATATTTATTCCAGTCTACAACTGGTTAACAGTTGAGAGGTATGTGATTGCCATCTCGTGAGTAGAGGCCTGAATGCTGCTAAATATCCTAAAAGGCACAAAACAGCTCCCAGAACAAAAAACTGTCTGGTCCAAAATGTCAGTAGTGCTAAGGCTGAAACACTTTGCTCTAAAAAATATCTGCTATAGATTTTAGATTTTTTTTTTTAAACTGCAATACTCACCAAAAAATAAAGGTTAGGTTACATACTAGTGTCACCTGATGCATCCTCTACTATTAAAAACAATGGGAGCTGCCTGGTTAGAGAACTTCTTTCTGTGCTCAAGCAGGAGCTTTTTGTAACCTGTGGTTCCAAGCTGCTAGTTCTGTCTCCCTTAGAGGTTCTCTCACTGTGAATCAAGCTTGATCCCAATAAATTATTAAAGCCCTAGTTCTGCCTTTTATTATGTTTTACTGCTTGTAAAATATGAAAAACAAATTTCTCCTTAGAACCTGAACTCACTATAGTAGGGAACAACAGGGCACCTAGATCTGAGGAGTTGTGGGCCAATCTCTGAGTGCGTAACACCCTTACGTAGAGTTAATCTAACTTCAGAGATTAATCACAAAAGAAATATTCTCAATTTTTCAAAACACTAAATTGAGAGTTAGGACCTACACAAGAGATATAATTTGTAAGAAATGGAGGCTTAATTCAAAAGAAGGAGGAATAGATTATTTTGAAACATGCTAGCATACTCTCAGTTCACTGTTAAAATTACCGCCAAAAGGGCTGTCTATACTTGTCCCATGGTTTGGAGCTAAGAGTCTACTGGGCTTGTAAGTAACTTTCAAAACTTTGAAAGTTTTGTATATGTGTTCTACTCTCTGCCTTGAATGCTGTATCTCCTGATTTTTATTTTATTTTAAAATCTTTTATGTATTTATTTGGTACAGGGTCTCACTGTGCAGCTCAGACTCTAGTGATCCTCCTGTCTCAGCCTCCTCAGTGATGGGATTACAGGTGTGTGCTACCGTGCCCAGTTTTAGTGGCCAGGGCCTGCACAGCATGTGGTACTAGAGATCACCTTGCACTTGCCAGGCAGGTGCTTAGACCACTGAGCTATCACCCCAGCCCTATCTCTTGATTTTTAGCACTTTAGTTGCTTCTCATCATTCAAGAACCACTACCACAGAGAGGGCTCTCCCCTAATCTTTAAGATTGATGAAATCTTCTCTGATTGACCACACTCCCCACCCTACACTATCTCAGAAAGTTCAAGTTAAATCCTTTTCTTTTCAGTCTGTGCTCTCATAACACACTGAATTTCCCCATCATTTTACTGATATTTTAAATCAGTCAGGAAGAACAAATATTATGTATCAAACTTCAGGGTAATAAAGAGCTCAAACCCAGCATGAAAGAATAAAAAAAATTTCATGACAGTATAGATAAAAATGCTCCAAAATCATGCTCTTCTCTACTGTTCTTCAGATGCTTTTGTGTGAACTGGAAATGAGTAACATAAACACAGAACCACAGCCCAGAGAACAGGAATGGGAGAAAGGACTTGCAAAGCAGCCTTGTGTCAGAGCAATAAAACACGGCAAGGAAATACTGGCAAGGAAGCCCTAAAGAAAGCTGCTAACCTGAATAGTTTACCAAATGTGCTTTCTCACGTCTTCGAGGCCTGTGAACAGTATGTGGAAGTCTTCAACTTTCAAACACAACTGTGGGGATTAGCCTTGCAAATCCAAGGTGTATCTGTCAGAGTCTGTTTTTTTTTTTTTATTTTTGAAGACTAATTGTTATGGTTTGTGTGTGTTTGTCCCCCCCCCCAAACCCCATGTAGTCATTGAGGTACAGTTCTGCAGTTTGTGATTAATTTATGATCCATTGGGATTATGGGTGTGACTGCTGTTGGGATTATGGTTGTAAGTGCTGTTTTGGGTGTGCTACCCCAGCCTGGGGCGGATAGCCTGAATGACTGAAGACAGACTTGCTCTCTGTTGCCGCTACTCCTCCCTTGCTCTCTTGCTCTTTGCCACCCCCATGAACGGTTGTTCTCTGCCATGTACTGCTCTGCCTTCGAGCCAGCCACGTGTGGACTGAAACCTCTAGTAACTGTGAGCTAAATAAACTTTTCCTTCCTTCATTTTGGGTGTCAAGTATTTGTCCCAGCAACCAGAGAAGAGTAACTGAGACACTGATGTTTTATATTTTATGATTTACTTCAAAAAACAAGCCTAAACACTCCAAATTTTAAACATAAAAAAGAGGTTCTTGATACAAATATTAAACAGCCATCATGAAGGTTAGCAAGATGCATGCCAATTCAGTTTGCTTTAGTAAATGAACAATAAATATTTGTCAGAAAATGTTGCTAAAAACGATTTGTGTTTTATAATACGAACCATGCCACCAAAACTCCCAAAAGGCAAAAGAGAAAAGCTTGTTGCCTAGAAAGATATCCAATTAATGTTAGTTGTATTATGATATAATAATTCTTGAAAAATATTAAAAAAAACACAGTACAACTACATATCTCAGAGGTACTAATATTATAGACCCAGACAGATAAATCTCAATGTGTATTTTTTTAAGTTACTGTATCTGCTGCTATTTATTTTATTTATTTATTTATTTATTTTTTTGGGTCATCTCATGATTTTATTTTATTTTTTTTAATTTTTGTTTTATTGAAGTACAATTATCAATGATAGTTTTAAGATACCTTGACAAGATGGATTTGATAAATTAATACATTGCAAACTGTTTTCGTAATGTTTGGGTATACATGATATTATACTTACAGACATTATTACACCGTATGTCTCTTATCAGTAAATAAAGAGAGTGTAGCTCTTTGCGTATCTTATTTTTTATTGTTATTTATTTTACAGCCTGACAAGAAGCCTGACAAACAAACAGGAAAACCATACACTACTTGAAAATGTGACTTCTCTAGCAGGGCAGCTGAAGGAAAAAGTATTTGTTAAGGATTAACATCAACATTTTTCAAAGGAAATGCAAACTTACACTAAAATTTAAAATATAAGGTATAATGATTAAATCATCTTTCCTTTTCTCAAGGAGGGGAGATAATTTTTTTAAAATCCATTAATCTTGTCTTTAATGAATTAAAAATAAAATTTTATCTACATTAACAAAATTCTCAAAGACTGGTGACATATTAAATAAAAAAATTAATACTTCTCAAAGACCAACTCATAAATGGTTACACAGACATATAGATATCTTTATTTTTTTTGTATTCCTTGGACATTGTTTTAATTCAATAGAAAATTGGATTTCTTCTCTTGTTTTTTCTTTGTTTGTATTGGAGTTAGTTTCACTATGCAGTCCAGGCTGACCGTGAACTCATGGTGATCTTCGTCCCTTGGCCTCCTGAGTGCTAGGATTATAGGTGTGCACCATTAGGCCTGGCTTGAATTTCTTATTAACAAAACAAGGAGGAGCCAGATGTGGTGACACATGCCTGGAAGCCCAGCACTCAGGAGGCTGAGGCAGGAGAAGGGTGTTTGTGAGTTCCAGAACAGCTTGGGCTGCGAAGTAAGCTAAAAGCCAACTGGAACTGCTTAGTGAGACCCTGTCTCGAGACAAGACAAAACAAAAAACAAGGAGGAATCTCTAAACTTAATTACAAGCCCCTAGAATTGTGAAAGAGACTTCTCTTGTTTATAAGTTAAAAATCTAAGGTATTTTGTTATAATAGCCCAAGTATGAGAACAGTTTTTCTTTCTTTCTTT
This sequence comes from Ctenomys sociabilis, assembly GCA_004027165.1. Taxonomy (NCBI): domain Eukaryota; kingdom Metazoa; phylum Chordata; class Mammalia; order Rodentia; family Ctenomyidae; genus Ctenomys; species Ctenomys sociabilis. Next base: position 8,200 of record PVKA01038492.1, read on the forward strand.
CTTTTTTTTTTTTTTGGTGGAATCAGGGATTGAACTCAGGCCCAATGCACTTGCCAGGGAAGTACTTATTCCAGTGAGCCATCTCCCCGGCCCCTTCATTCAAATGTTGATCTTGGCCTTCTTTTTAGAATTGTTTTCCTCTTTGACTTTTCTTATCCAATCATCATACTTATTCAATCATATAATTTCTTTTGTGTGGTTTCTTCCTGATTTAAAGACATTTTGGTAACACAAATATGATACACAGAAAATATAAACTTCTAAATTATGAATTTTTCACACTTAGGTTGTACAGTAATTTCTCTATTTGGTTATATATTTCTTATTCCACCACTTAAAAACATTTAGTACTTTAAGCAGAAGTATCTGGGAAAGAAATATTTACTTCTGCTTCCAGTGGATGCCCAGCATCATTATAGCTAATGTACTCTTAGGCACTTTCAGTCAGATATTTTCAGCTGAATTATAGACAGGTCTCATTTCTATACTTAGAAGCAATGGAATAAAGCTGTCACTTCTTGTTTATGCCATAAAAGCCGTAAGTAGCCCATGTAACTCATTAATATAAAATACGATAAATAACCCTACTTTTTCCTTGCTATAGCTAGAGCAGAATTTTGATACTCAAATGATTTTAATGCTCATAATTCATTTTCTACTCAATTTGAGAACATTAACTTTAATGTGTTGAGGAAACTGATTATCACTGAAAACATATATAATTATACAACTGCACTAATTTTAAAAAGCTAATTTGCTTGCCGACAATATACATGAAAAAGATCAGAAGACTCATTTTAAGTGGCAAATTAATTGCATTCATCAAACATCTTAGGTTCTTAGATCTTTTACTTTGGTTATGCTTACTACAAAGAGCAAATATGAAAATGCTTTTCTGGTAGACTCTGGAAGATTCTACTTGACCAATTCAATGTCTACTGAATTCCAATATCTACCATTTCAACTTCATCTTTATAGAAACCCCTGTGGATTTGTTATTATAGAACTGCCATTCCTGAGGCTAAAAAGGCAACAAAAATAAACAAGTTTAAAAAAATGATTATGATATATAAACATCTTTTAGTTGACATACATAACCTTCCAGAGTTGCTCTCAGATAAGACTTTTAAGAGCATATACTGCAGTGTGCAAGGCTTCTAGGCCACAAATGAAGATTAATCTCAACTTTGAAGATCCAAGGAATATAAGCAAAAGATTGATGTCCTTAGTGCAACAAAGCATTATATTTCAGATTTCACAACTATTTTTAAATTGTTTTTTGTCTATTTGATACAGGGTCTAGCTGTACAATTCAGGCTGGTCTTGAACTCCCGAAGATCCTCCTGCCTCAGCCTCCTGAATGCTGGGATTACAGGCATGTGCCACCATACCCAGCTTAAAATTTTTTTTATTAGTACATATTTGCCTTACATAATGATCACATTTATCATAGGAAATTTTTACCCATTCATATCTTTTTTTTTTTTTCTTTTAAGATGGTCGTATAATTCAGGCTTCCCTTGAATGCCTTATATAGCCCAGCTGACCTAGAACTTGCAGCAATGCTCCTGCCTCAGCCTCCCTGGTGCTGGGATTATAGGTGCATATCACCACTTCCAGCCTGTAATATATCTTAATTTTTCTTTTCCCTTTCCCCTCCCTTCTCCTTCAACCTTCCTCTTCTCTCCTCACAAAGGAGTATATGGGATCAGGAAAAAAATTTCCTGTGTGCTCTAATTTAAGACATAAGAGGAAATTATAAGGGAAAAAAATTAAAATAATGGTTTAAATTTAGGTTGCAATATATAATCTTATGGTTCTAAAAGTTATGATAGGCCAGTGAATTATATATATATAACAAGTCATTGTTCTAGAATTCAGCTTTTCAGCAGGACTCCTTTTCTAGATAATAGATATTTCTGTAACACAAATATTAGTCATATGCTTTATTGTGGATATTTAATTTTGTAATATTTTTCTCAAATTCTTACAGGACTGTCTCTTTAAATGTCTTTAAAATAAAGAACTTACAGCCAATGAATCATCACTTTCATCACGTCTTGTACGATTATGAGCTCTTTGTCGACCATCAGAGACACTGAGCAAGTCTCTTCCAAAAGGTTCGGAAAAACTTCTCATCATCTGCCGCATACTTGCTCGGTGTGCCAGAAAAGAATCACTGTCAAAAGTACGAGAATAATGGAAGATTGTCTAAGTAATCAGTAGGCATAATAAATAAGTTTAAATAATACTACAAAGAATTATTTGGAGCCAATACACTTGTAAGGAGACTAAAACAAGAATTTAAGAAAACTGAATAATCTCATAAAGACTCCATACTTATAGATCCAATTTATGAAAATCTGTTTTTCTACTTGTTAATTATTATAATTTACTTATTATACTAAAAATACATGTATATCTCATATAGTATATAAATGGTAAATACAAAGTAACACATCTCAGATAATTTAAAGTGAGGAAAATGGCAAAAAAGAAAAACACAAATTAAGGAAGAAAGGAAGGGAGGGAGGAAAGAAAAATGTGAAAAATACTGCTACCAAGTAAAGGCCTCTTTGGGCCATTAACAATGTACGCTCTAAGAAGGACAAATTCTTATGAAGCATGAGCCATAGCTACGTTATGAACACTACAAAGACACAGTATCTATTTTACTAGACAAAGGCATATGGGCTAACTTTTGTTTCTAATAACTCTTATTCCTAGAAACCATGCAACAAAAAAAGTGTTTTTGAAAAAAAAATTGAGATTACCAACTAATAAGTAAATAAGTCAGCAATGCAGATTCCTACTCACTGCCAATTTCAACACTCCATCCGAATTTACTAGGCTATTTAGTGACCCTTCTGTGTTCATGGTACTAGAATTGGACAGAATTCAAGCTCTTCTTCCTAAGACTAAGTTTCCATAGTTTAAAAAACAAGGATAATATTGAATATGTTTGTTATCAAGATTAAATCAGAAGGAAGCCCATATAATATACTGATTAAGGCCTAGGCACTTGCCTGGCCAGAAGGAAGCCCCAGCCCACATGGCAGCAGCAGTTCTATTGGAGACACCATGGGCCCTGCGCATATCTTCCCCAACCAAAGTGAGGACCTGGGACCACACCACAGCCCACAGAGGGCACCAGGGATCAGAGCAGTGAAGGACTCCAGGAGGAACAGGAGGACCCAGGGGCAGGCCCGGGGGATTACTCCTAATTAACTACTGAACCAAGATCTTGAACCCAAAGAGGTAGAGCTGGCACCTGTGGGGAATGGAGAAGATGTAGTTGCTGACATCCACGATGGGAACTAGACCCTGGTGCTTTATTTGCCAGACCCACCATTAGAGAGTGATGATGAAGATGAGGCAGGAGCTGCAGCTCTGAGCAGCCACAGTTCCATCTCCATGGGCCTAGAGCATATAGAGCTGGTGAAAAGGATAATAGCTGGTGTAAGTCTGCCTGTGCCAGGGGTTCCTGCCTGGGCTTGGGAGATATTGGATGCCCAGTGAGAAGATGTGGTACAGAAAGTCCTTGAGGCCCAGCAGGTATTTCCTGCCTGGAAGTGACTACACTGAGAGCTGTCTTACCTCCCTACATTCCAGACCAGAAGCAGCAGAGGACTGAACACATCTTTGATTATAATCTTCACCTCCATCCTCACTTCCTTTCACATCAAGACAAATTAGACTTCTGCTCAGAGACATTGGCCTAAGCTCAACCCATCTTAGCATGTACCACTCGAGAATAAAGTACCCTATGTACACAGCCAAAAACCACACTGCCTATATCCCTGGGACCTGCATGCAGCACTCCCTGGCCCCTGGTCCTTCTTCAGGTATCTGAAGGGGACAAGTGAAGGGCAGCCTAGCCTCAGCACAAACAAGGAAGTTAAATTAGGTGTCAGGGGAGCCACAAAAAAAAAAAAATAATATGCTGATTAAATGCTTACCTTTTCTTATATATGGATGCTATTCCCTATTATTCTATCAGTAAACACCTCTTATGGAAAAGATATGCTGCATATTTTTATTTTTTATATTTATTTATTTTGTATTTTAGTATAGGGTCTCACTATATAGATTGGATTTGTAGTAATCCTCCTGTTTTCAGCTTCCCAAGAGCTGGGATTACAAGCACAAGCCACCATGCCCAGTCTCGAATGCATCTCAGCATGTCCTGTGGGCAGGGCTGGGATGGCACACCACAATGGGGATCAAACCCCAGCTGCTGCATCTATCTAAGCAGGCACTTTAATCTGCTGAGCTATTTGGTGGGCCCAAGCTGTAGATTTTTAACAAGAAAAATACAGTAAAGGAAATATCTTTGAAAAGCATACAAAACAATGATATGCTAAGGCTTATCCTATGTGCTTCATAAACATCAATGCTTTTAATCCTGTATTAACACTTTCTTTATAAGTTACAAGTCAAACATTCTTTTTTTGTGGTACCAAGGATTGAACTCAGGACCTTGTGCTTGCCAGGCAGGCACTTATTCTACCGAGCTATCTCCCCAGCTCAAATAAAAAATTTTTAATGCCTTATTATAAGTTTTCCAGGGCCGGGGAGATAGCTCAGTGGAATAAGTGCTTCCCTGGCAAGCACAAGGGTCTGAGTTCAATCCCCAGTTCCACCAAAAAGTAAAAAATAAAAATAATAATAATACGTTTTCCACCCTTATTCCAGTTAGGAGTCATTAACCCAGTAGTGAATTCCTTTTTGATCATTCTAGAACAAAGGCACACTACAGTAGGAGTCTACTTTACCAAAGTAATCTAATATTTTACTGCTATCCAAATGAGGCTCTCAGAAATTTGTCTTCTTTTTAGACTTTATTTCTGTTACATTCCACTTAGATCACCCTTCCTGCTTTTAATTCAATTCCAATCCGCTGATGTCATCATAGAGTCCCAAATTTCCATTATCTACCAGTCCTCTCTGGCAGAAATAACTTTCCTTTTGAATTCTGTAATAGCTGAATACATAAACCTACTCCAAGGGAGCTTAATTTTATTAATATATTACTTGGGAAAAAATACTTAATTGGATTTGTATTTGAGTATGCACAAAGATTGTTCTGGTTCAGCTTTGTTTAGATATAACTTATATACAATAGCATTTATCCTTTTTAATTGTAGTTTGATGAATCTTGAAAAATGTGTGGCAGACACCACCAACACAATTAAGATGTAAAACATTTACATCACTCTGAATAGTTCTCTTTCATGGTAATTAACTCCCCGCCAGTCCTAGTTACCACTAATATGTCATAGTTTTTGGGCTGGGGAGATGGCTCAGTGAAATAAGCACTTCCCTGGTAAGTGCAAGGGCCTGAGATCAATCCCCGGTTCCGCAAAAAAAAAAAAAAAAAAAAAAAAAAGATGTCATAGTTTTTGTCCAGAATTTCATATATGTCCAGAATTTCATACATCCTACTGTATGTGTTTTCTGTGTCTAACTTTTTTCACTTAGCAGGCTTCTATGATTCATCTACATTGTTCCACTTATCAGTAGTCTAGTTTTATTTTTAAATTCATTAGATGTATATGATTCTATCACAATATAACAAAAAAAAAAAGACTTCTACATTTTGGGCTGTCCTAAGTAGAGCTGCTATCAGTAGTCAGCACCACTCTTGTGTATACTGTACAGTCTCACTTACCTTGAGAAATCTCGAGGCTGAGTTGTATGTTTAAGAGTGTGCCATCTGTGTGAAAACAGAACTGAAACTTCTGGTTGTTACTGAAGATTTTTTTTTTTTTTTTTTTTTTTGGCAGAACCAGGGATTGAACTAAGGGCCTTGTGCTTGCCAGGCAAGCATTTTATTCTACTGAGCTATCTCTCCTGAAGCTTCTGGTTGTTTATGAAACTTGGTATGCCAGTCTTTTAGCTGTATGAGAGGTGGTTTAATACTACTTTATTATTATTTTGTAATATAAGTAATTCTGTATTTCTTTTGACAAAATATGTACTCAAATATCTTTGTTTTAAAAAAATTGTCTTGTTTTTATTGAATTATAAGAGTTCTTCTTTTATTTTGATACTGGTGATTGAACCCAGGGGGACTCTACCATGGAGCTACATTCCCATCCTTTAAAAAGATGTTCTTTTGAGATAGTGTCTCAACTAAATTGCTAAGATGTCCTGGCTGGGCTTGAACTTGTGATCCTCTTCCTTCAACCTCCCAGAGACCTAGGAAAACAGGTATGCAACACCACACTTAGCTTCATTGTGATTATTTTAGTGTATGTTTTGAACTTCCTGTTTGAAATTCAGAGAGGGCACTCATATCAGTTTACCCCCTCCTTGTGTACAGGATGAGGATGTTCACAAACTGAGGACCCCAGCCCCCTGCTAAAGTCACTTTAACATCTAAACCTCTCAAATTGACCCAAGTATCAACCATTACAGTAAAACACTAATAAAACCCCTAATTTCTATATGTAGTAGACAGTTACTAAAATGGCTTCCAGTGAGCTCATTCTCTGGTACTCATGCCTTGACACAGTTTTCACCCCCTTTAACATGAGCTGGACTGGTTGTCTATAGTAAGTACAGCATCCAAGTACACAGTCTTATTTTTAAAAGATGCAAAAATCTCGTGTGTGTTACACTATAAGCTCTTCTATATCAGGAACTTTATTCTTTTTCTTACTGCTATTGTAATAAATCACCAGTTCACTGATTTTGAACAACATAAATTTCTAATCGCACACAATTTAGAAGTTCAAAATAAGCTTCAGCGGGCTAAAATCAAGATGTTGGTCAGGCTGTACTTCAGGAGGCATTAGTGAAACTGTGTCCTTGCATTTTCTAGCTTGGAAAGACTGTGTTCCTTAGCTGATTGTTTTTCCATCTTTAAAACCAGCAACACAGCACCTTTACATCTTTGAAATTTCTGCCTTCTTCTATATTTAAAGGATACTTATGAGTAAATTAAATGCTCCCCACACTAATAAAGGTATTTAACTAATAAAGAACCTTAATTCTCTTTGTAGTTATAATTCCTCCTGGCCTGTGCAATCACATTTAGAATTTCCAGGAGCTAGGATATGGGTATCTTTAGAAGAACCATTATTCTGTCTACCCTAGACATGTTACTAAAATAATAATATGTAAAGTAATTTCAAGAAAAACCATCTGTTCCTGCCCAGTATGCATAAAAATAGATTGAAATGCTGTAAAATATAGCTTATGAGTAACCTGGCACAACTATGCTGAATGAGCTGTCTATGGATGATGATTAAGAAAGTAATAAAAAAACAGAAAACTAAATTAGGACAAATTTAAAAGAGAACCTGAAAATGTAGCAGGAAATAACACACACCCCTGGCCAAATAGACTTCAGTTTTTTACCTGCCTTGGCTACAGTTTCTGTTCCAGATCCAAATGCTCCTAACTTACAAACAGATAAGATACGGTCCCTATAATGCATAGCTAGTCACTATGATGCACACTGTATAAAGCCCAATCCCCAGTTGACAGGCCATTCACTGTCTCAGTCCATGTAAGTCCTAGAGTACCAGACATCAGGGTCTGAAATTCTGGGAATGATCTCAATCAGTACCCATCCACATAAAAATCTGCCTCCAAATCCTGGGTGTTGTTTCACTGTTTCCGCCTGCCATTGCAAAAGCATCAAGTCTTAAAAAACAGCCACCCCAAGAGCAGTATTAATGCACTAAAAGCCTGATTTATAACTATTATACCATTATTATTAAAGGGAACAATTGAAATACCTTCTGTTATGGTTTGTATTTTGTTGTCCAGCCCAAAGCCTCATGCAGTCATTGAGGCAGGCTTCTAGAGTTTGTGATTAATTCAAAATCCAATGCTGGGATTATGGGTATGAGTGCTACACCTGCCCTGGGTGGGTAATCTAAATTCAATATAAAGGGAAAGAGGCTTGCTAGGTGCCACAGCCACTGCTCCTAGCTTTGCTCTTTGCTGTTTTCTGTCCCTATGAACTGCTGCCCTCTTCTACGTGCCACTCTGCATTGGAGCCAAATGAGTATGACTCAAACTTCCACTAACTGTGAGATAAGTAAACCTTTCCTTCCTTAATTTTGGGTGTTGGGTATTTTGTTCCAGAAACAAGAGAAAAGTAACTGAAACACCTTCTATGGATAATAAGTGATTACACAGTTTTTAAAAAGTAGAACTTATTATATCCATGCCACTGAAAACTATTTGTTTTTAATCTAGAAAAGGGTAATAAAGCATTTACTTTCTGTTCTCAAAGTCTCCTGATACCTTTTTCAAGCAATTATTCCTTTCCTCTAGGTACCTAAAAAAATCTTCAAATAGTCACATTCATGTTTTTTACTTCCATGTAGTCCATTTATTTCTACATAAAAGCTCTTCAGCAGTACATTAAAACTACAAGGATTCTCTGAATCTTTCAACTTCTGTGACCCAAATGTCATTCCTCTCTCTGTACAAAGTGCTATGCCAGGGAGTAGGCATAAAGCCCTGGTCTTCAGAGGTTTGAGGTCAATTTTCAACTTCCTATTGGCCAGAAAGGTGGGATATTTTCTAAAGCATTCCAGATATAAACTATAAATGATAAAGCAAAGATTAAATACCTGCTCATTTATAACCAAGTAACTCTGTAAACCTTGCATTGCCAATGGACCATTTTCCTTAGCCAACTTTTCCTCTGCCTGTTTCTATTTAAGGCACATTATTATTGTCCAAGTCATTTGGATTCAAACTTTCAGACATAACATTTTCTTAATTCAATGAATAGAGGGATCTGCTCTAATAGTGTTTGTAAATAGAATATCATGTCTGCATCTTGTACAACAAATAACCACTAAGAAAACAATATGCAATGTATTAATTATTAAAACTGTGCTACTAATTTGACTAGAAACTGTCTCACTGCTATTTGTTTTTCAATACAATTATGGAAAAAAACCTTTCAAACATGATCTGAATTCTAGTTGGTTTTTGTTTTGCTTTGTTTATTTCCCATGTGCTATCTTAAAGGGAGGGAAAGGGAAAACAGTAATTCTACTTTAAAAACAGGAGAGACCAGAGCAAGAAAGTGGTTTGGTTTGCTTCTCAATAGTCACTGTTGCTTATATTTTACCTCCTTATATTCTAAGACTGATAATCTGAGAACAATAAATTCATGTCTACATTTTTCTTTCTTTTTTTTTTTTTTTTTTTTTGTCTTTTTTTGGAGACAGGGTCTCACTGTGCAGTTCAGGCTGGCCTCAAACTCACTTTGTAGCTTAGGCTGGTCTCGAACTCACAACAATTCTCCTGCCTCAGCTTCCCAAGTGCTGGGATTACAGGCATGCACCACCACGCCCTGCTATGTCTACATTTTTCATTCAAACTTGTACAATGACCACCTGGGCATAGAAATAGACATAAATTCTGCTTAGCAGTTTGAAAATTTGTCTTTCTGCAATTAGTGTTGGTGGAAAAAGACCCAAGGGCAATCTGGTTCTAATTTTTTGTTGTTGTTGTTTCTTTTGGCGGAACCAGGGATTGACCTCAGGCCCTTATGCTTACAGGGAAGTGCTTATTCACTAAGCCATCTCCCTGGCCCTGTTTTTCTTTTTTGAGACAAAGTCTCACTATGTAGTTTAAGCTGGTACATTCACTATGAGGCCTAGGCTGGTCTCTTAACCCAAGTGATCCTCCTCTTCAATACTCAGATTACAGGCATGCACCACCATAACAAACCTAATTTTTTCTTTAAAAACAACAAAAAGAAAACCTTACACTCTTTTGAAACATTGTGGTTCTTTTCTTTATATATTTTTGCTGTATTGATATTATCATGAGTTGAAATGTATGTTTAAAAATTATCTTGATAACAATCAAGTTGCCCCTTCTAATCTGATCCCAAAGATTTCAGACTTTCATTGGGTACTTCAGGTTTTCATTAGTTCTAGAAATCATGCTGAAATTATTTGGGTATTTATTACTATTTATCAGTGACTTGTCAAGTTTTTAAAAAGATAATCTTTCTTACACTCTGTGACTTTGTGCTATTTATTGGAATAAATTTCTTGGCTTACTTTCTCAGTTTAATACACTCACTAGTTATGAATATCATTATTTAATCCAGCTTTATCTTTTAAATTTTATTTTTTATGTTATCTTTTTGAGACAGGGTCTCACAATGCAGTTCAGGATGGCCTTCAATTTATTCTGTGAACTTTTTTTTTTTTCTTTTTTTCTTTTTTTTTGCAGAACCGGGGATTGAACTCAGGCCCTTGTGATTGCCAGGCAAGCATTTATTCTACTGAGCCATCTCCCCAGCCCCTTCAATTTACTTTGTAGCCCAGGATGAGCTTGAGCATGAAGCAATCCTCCTGCCTTACCCTGCTGAGTGATGGGATTACAGGTGTTTGCCATCATGCCTGACTTCTTTGTAAATTTTAAAATCAAAATTTTAATATTTGGTATGTTTCTTTTTTCTATGGCTCTAATATTCTCTGACATCTCTGGAGAAATATCATTTGTCTGTATTTTAATTTTTTCTTTTCTTTTTTTTTGTCTTTTTGAGACAGGGTCTCACTGTGCAGTTCAGGCTGGCCTTAAGCTCACTTTGTAGCTCAGGCTGGTCTCGAACTCACAACAATCCTCCTGCCTCAGCCTCCCTAGTGCTGGGATTATAGGCATGCGCCACCACGCCCAGCTGTATTTTAATATTTTTAACATTCTTCTTTCCTTAAATCCAAATTGCCACCTAGTAGAACTTATTTGTTTTGTAGGTATGATTTTAGTTTTTTGAATCTGAAAGTATTTTGGTGGAATCAGTGATTGAACTCAGGCCCTTGCACTTGCCAAGGAAGTGCTTATTCTACTGAGCCATCTCCCCAGCTCCTGTTTATTCTTAAAAGATACCTAAATCTAAGTTACCAGGTATTTTTCTTTCTTTCCACCATTTGATCACCAGGTTGCCTTCTGCTGGCCTGTTGTTCCTGGTAAGAAATCAAAGGTAATTCCAAGTGTTTTTATCCTATATTCTGTTTTTCAGATTTCTCTATTACTTGTTTTCATAAGTCTATGATGGACCTAGGCATGCTTTCCTCATATTTATATTTCTTAAGAGTTCACTTATAGCTTTTTAACTCTATAATCTGGTAATTTACATAGTTAACTAGTTTTTATATATACCTAATAGTAGATATTTGGATATTTATTATAAATTTCAAGGTTTTTCAAAATTTTTTGTTAGCCTTATTTTTTTAAGTTTATTGACTCTTTAAATACTTTTATTCTGCTGTTAAATTCAATTAGTATGATCTTTTTCTTTCAAATATCTCATTTTTTGAGCTCTAGAATTATTTGGTATATATATAATTATACATATTTTACATGTAATTTTACTTCCTTTTCTGAGAGTTATCATTTTATTCACTCCAAGCATATTTTGCTTTATATCACTGAGCAAAATTATAGTCTGTTAATTCTAATACCTGAGTCACTTCAGGGCAAATCTCTAATGACTGTCTTTTATCTCTCTGATCTTGTAACTTTCTTTTTTTAAAATTTATTTTCTGTTTTTACATACTCTCCAAACTTTTTCAGCTCACGGGCCAACAGACTTCAGCTTTTTATAATTTTTGTTCCTTTTCTTCTTTCTCTTATTTAAATGACTTTTTTATTTTAAAGAGAATAAAAATAAACAATAGTGTGAAATTCTAAAACAAGATTTTACAAGAGTAGAAGTGATGGTGCTGGGGAAATAGCTCAGTGAAATAAGTGCTTACCTGGCAAGCACAAGGTCCTGAGTTCAATCCCTGGTACCACCAAAAAGAAAAAAAAAAAGTACATTGTGCATTGTTTTCTTATAAGTAGTTGCTCAGAACGCAAGATATAGGCATGTAAAACTGATCAGGAAATATAGGCATATATCTATCCTTTCAATGAGCTAAGAGCAATTAGTAGTATATCACACACACACACACACACACACACACACACACACATCTTCCTCCTTTTCTCCTTTCT
>PVKA01038493.1:0-20196 GCA_004027165.1 Ctenomys sociabilis
TCCATCCATCCACTCACCATTCATCCATCTATCCATCCATCCATCCATCCATCCACTCACCCATCCATCCATCTATCCATCCATCCATCCACCCACTCATCCATCCATCCAGCCATCCATTCATCTAGGGCCTCTACTGCAATGATACCTTTCAGCTGCAGAAAGTAGTCACCCTTCCTTCTCCTTCACTCTGTACCCCCTCACCCCACCCCTTTGCTCTTACCCCTCACCACTTCCTTGTCAAATGTTTCCTTGCTTGTTTAGTGGGCTATTAAGAGCTTGGATCCAGCATCTAGACCTGACTTCAAATCTTACTGATTCTGTGATTTTGACCAAGTTCCTGAAATTGCTGTTTCTTTGTGTATTGGTGCTCTTCTCCTGCTAGAGTAGAGGCCTCTGGAGAGCAGGGAGTTTGTCATTGTTGTCCCCTGATCTGCCCCAGGGCCCAGAATGAAGCTTTCCAGGTCATAACCCATTCTCATCCTCCAGCAAATAATCTGCCAACTTCCTGCACAGAAAGTAAGAACTGCGGGGCCAGGGAGATAGCTCAGTGGCTTAAGCGCCTGCCTGGCAAGACAAGGACCCAAGTTTGATCCCTGATCCCGCAAAAAGAAAAAGAAAGTAAGAACTGCTGGGGGGGGGGGTACTCCAGAGTTAATATCCTCTTTGTGAACATCATTTTAGTTAGGAAAAAGATATAAGAACAAAACAGGGGCTTCCATAGAGGAGCAGTGTGGTCAGGGAAGGATTCTCAGAGGAAGTGACTTCCAGGCCAGATTTGAAGTCGTGGAAAGGGCTTCCCAGGTATGGGGGAAAGGCAGGTGCAAAGGCTCGGAGGAGAGGACCAGGCTGACTAAGAGCAGAAACACAACCAGCATAGCTGGGGCATAGTGAACAGGACAGGGGCAGGGCATGCAAGCAGGGGCCTGGGGGAGCAAGAGACAAAATCGATATATCTGACAAAAAGACCACTCCATGCTGCTGCATAGAGAATTCATGATAGGGGATTGAGGGTGCATTTTCTGGAATGAATGAATGAATGAATGAATGAAAGTGAGTGTGTGAGTTTGGCCTGAGTTGAGCTTCTGTTTGCTTAGAACATCCTGCCCTCCCCTGTGGAGCTGTGCCAGCCAGCTTCTGCTTTTCTGATCAGGAGGCCACTTTATTCCTGAACTAAGAATGACCTGCAGCTCCCCAGATACCAGCCCTAAAATACCATCTCCCAGCTCCTCTGGGTAACAGGCACAGTTGCAATTGGGCAGCCTCCAAATGGTGCACGGAATTGATTAAATAGAGTGGAAAATGCTGAGCCAGCTGGCATTGTGGCCGGCGTTGCCCTTACCACTGGCCTGAGAACAGGCTTTGGGCTGTCCACCTTTCTCTGCCACTGAGGTATGGGCTGCACCTCTGAGCCCAGGAAATCCACTCCAAGTCTGGAACTTGAGCTCCTGGAGCAAGCTTTAGAGGTCAGTCTTGCTGGATGACTTTGGGCAAAGTTTAGCCTCTCTGAGCCTCAGTTTCTCTGTCTGAAACAAGAGAAGGAAGCTCTCTATGCTGGCACAAGGAGGGAACTCAGGGATTGAAGATGGAGGTCCTCAGTTACTGTGTAACTTTGGGATCTCGCTGGGCGGCTCTGAGCCCGCGCCTCATGTCTAGGAGAGAATCATAAGCGCTCATGCCTAATTTAACGTTGCATAGTAATTGAGTGGATTAAGTGGGTCGGAAAATGCCCTGCAGATTGGCTGTGAAGATGTTGATATATTGATTTTTTTAAACTATATCGGGAGGCGGGGGGACAGTGACTAAAGCACCTGCTTAGGCAAGGACACACAGTTCAGTCCCTGGCACAACGTGCCATGCCAGCCTTGCCCCGAGGGCTGGCTGTCAGTAATCCCAGCACTGGGGAGGCTGAACGCAGGAGGATCACTATGAGTCTGAGCTCTATAGAGAGAACCTGTAACAACTAAAATACGTTAAAAAATAATAATAATAAGTAAACTACAACAGGCTTATGTTGAAAACTAATGAGACATTAGTTATCAATTGACTTAAATAATTGCTTGACCCATCTAGGATTTTACAAACAGAATTCTCATCAACCAGATGGGAACAAATGTATGGGCCAAGAGCAGCGTGGAGTGTGGTTATTGGGATAGAAAGTGCTCAGCACTGTGACCAAGGGCCATGGAGATAGCTCAGCAGTCTAATCATCTGCCTGGGCAAGCGCAAGGACCCGGGTTCGATCCCCGGTACGGCATGCTGTGTGGGCCCTGCTTCGGGTGCAGCAAGCCAACCACCAAGTCTGGGCATGATGGGGCACGCCTGTAATTCCCGTGCTTGGGAGGCTGAGGCAGGAGGTTTACTATGAGTCTGAGCTGTGTAGTCAGACCCTGTACCAAATACATGAAATTAAAAAAATGAAATACAGACAAGAGCTCTGGCTTTGGGCTCTGTTTGTCTACCACTTACGGGGGGTGATGCCTGTTACTCCCTCAGAACCAGCTTCCTGCTTTGCCTGAATTAACACCGGCCCTTCTGGCCTCATAAAGTCACCAGATACACTGTGTATTACTCTGCCAGCCCCCTCCTGTCCCAGACACCCAGTGACACCTGTGTCTTACTGGTTTTTATCGTTTTTGATTACACCCTGTGCTATGTGCCAGGTAGCAGCTAAAAATCTCACTTGTTCGTGGATTATTCCATGCATTGATTTCTTTACCAAAAGTACGTAATGCTCGCCATGCCTTGCTCTGCTGGGCCACTTCGTGGCTCTTGCAGGCAAGTGGGTGCCGTCCCCTTTGTAGGTGCTGGGTCACCCAGGGCGCCTGTCCGTCAGGTGCAGGTGTCAGGATTCACACCCAGGTCACTCTAGTGTCCTCAACCACTCTGTCCTCGAAGCTGAATCTCCTTCCTGGATTTTCCCTGTGGCTAGTGCCAGGGCCCGCCTGCCTCATGGATGCCTGGCTCGGCTCAGCTTGGCTTGTACCCTCCTTCCTCCTGTGCCCTTGGGAGGAAAGGAAAGAAGGGAGAGAGGAAAGAAGGAAGACCCTCTTTCCCCCTTCATTCATTGAGGTATAACGTACACACAGAGCACAAATCTTAAGTCCAGAGCCTGTTAAATCTGTTGACACTCCTGTCAACACCACCCAGGACCAGAGAAAAAACGTATACCAGAAGCTTCAGCATGCCCCTTTGGGGCCAGTGCTTTGCTACAAGTGACCTTTTCTGATGTCTGTCACCATGCATTGGTTTTACATTGTGGAGTGTTCCACTCCACAGGAACAGAATCAGCTTAAGATGCATTCATGTTACTGTGGTTATGCATTCTTTGTCCTTACTATATAATATTCCACGGCACAAATAAGATTATAGTTCATTCAGTCCTCTGGGGATGGACATGGGGGTTGTTTCCAGCTTGGAACCATAGTCTTCTCTCAGTATCCTGAGATTGGTTGTAGGATCACTCACAGGTACACAAATCTGCCCATGCTCAAACCCCTTTTGCCATTGTGTTTGCACACAGCCCCTGCATGTCCAGAGTGCCCTGTAGGTCCTCTCTGAATTGCTAATTTAGTTACTAATACAGTTACTTTCTCATCACAGAGACAGAATAACTGACACTTATAGCTTAAGAGGGAGGAGTTTTCTTTGGTTCATGGTTTGAGGATTTTGGTCCATGAACGGCTGGATCCAAAGCAAAAACAGCACTGTGCAAGGGTGCAGCAGAAGGAGCCTGCTCAACCATGGTGATCAGGAAGCAGAGAGAGAGAGAGGGAGAGAGAGAGAGAGAGAGAGAGAGAGAGAGAGAGAGAGAGAGAGAGAGAGAGAGAGAGAGAGAGAGAGAGAGAAGGAGAAGGAGGAACACCTGGGACAAGTACAAACCCTTCCAGGTCGCAGTCCAAGTCACCCCGTCTCCACAGACTAAGGCCCTTGGAGTCGCCTGTCTCCACTGAACACTGGAGACTTTAGGAGGAAATTTTAGATCTAAATTGTAACAACACACACTGCTCTGTAAGCAGGTGTTATGTTGTAGAGCTCAGGGAATACTGACAAGGAAAAACATCGATACATGTTGAGTGCAGACCCACCTTGTTTTCCTGTGTTTTTATCTGCAATGGGTCAGATCTGCTGATGAAGAAACAAAAGGTGCAGAGAGCTGCGTTTTTTTTTTTTTGTTTTTTTTTTTTTTTTTTATCAGCACAAAATACTATATTTATGGTTGTGTGAACTTTTTAAGAGAGCTGCGTTTTGTGGGTAGCACTGTTGAGAACATTCATGTGTGCATCTCTTAGTGGACACAGCCCTTGTTTCTCAGCAGTACAACTGCTGGGCAAAGGGAAGACATATATTCATGGTCAGAGATGCTATCAAGCCATTTTTGAATAGTTACACAAATTTCCCTTCCCTCCAGCAGTGGTGGAAGCACTGTTGGCTTCTCCTCACCAGCACTTGTTGTTGTTAGTCTTTTTAGTTTTAGCCTTTCCAATAGGCAACTAGTGGTCTTCTTTGGGCCTTTACCATCCATTTCTCTCATGATTAATGTGTTGGCCTCCATGTTGTACACATACTGGCCATAGAGATGCCCTTTATGAAGCTTCCATTTGAATCTTTGGCCTATTTTTATTTGCTTCTTTTCTTTTTCATAATGGATATAGGAGTTATGGAGGTGCAATGAACATGAACCCTTTGTTGATACCTGCTTTGAAAACCACAGCCTGGGGTTTATGTTTTCACTCTCTTAAAAGTGCTGAGCACAAGTTCATTGCCGTAACAAAGGCACATATAACAAGCTTTTCTTTGTGATGCTATGCCCCCTTCCAAAAGAATTTCTCACTGGGATTTTCTCCTACAGGGCTAGGAATGGCCTCATGGGGCAGGCCAGACCAGAGGCAGCCTCAGGGGGCCAAGCCAGCTTCGGAGAGGGAACCTCAGGTGCCCCTGGGCCGGGAGCTGACAGAGGCCAACTGCTTCGCCTATGCAGCCCTGTGCGGCATCTCCCTGTCCCAGCTGTTTCCAGAACCTGAACAGAGGTGAGTACTTCTGTCCCATGGAAGGAAAGCCCTGCTTCTTCAGGGTGAGGATTTTCGCCCAGGGCCTTCACTCTGAGCCACGTCTCCGATACTTCCTTTTTGTTATTTTGAGACCAGGTCTTGCTAAGTTGGCCTAGCTTGGCTCAAACTTGAAATGCTCCTGCCTCGGCCTCCTAGAGTGCTGTGGTGATAGGAGCGCTCACCACACCAAGCTGGGGGGTCGGTTTTGACAGCCACACTGCCCGCCACCTCCTCAGGCACTATGAAGTCACATCCGTGCCTACAAGGGACTCAGTCTGGTTGGAGGATAAAACATCCCTCCCTTCACTTATACCTCTGCCAAGCATCTTCTGAGCACTGGCTGTGTGCGAGGCACAGTTTGCAGTACATGGAGGGCGAATGCAAGGGAGTCAGACAAGACCCATCAAGTAAGACAGACTTTAGAGGATGAGAGATTTATTTGTCCATGAAACGGGCATTTGTTGAGTACCTACTGTGTGCCAGGTATGGTACACAGCCTGTGAGAAGAGCAGAAGGAACGAGGCCTCGCTGGTCCCTCCAGGTGCTTACGTGTAGGTGGGCCACCCAGCCGGCTGATGGTAGCAGTGGCAGACAGGTGCGCCGAGGGCTGCGCTGGGATTGAATGTGGCCCTGGAGGAAAGGATAGCGGGTTTAGTGGTGCTGTTATGTTCCAGGTCTTTCATTGCTGGTGTCTGCTTAGAATGTGCTTGAATCGTGTTCTCGGAGTCATGCACCTTCAGGGCCTCCAGGATTTCCGGGGAGAGTCTGGAGGCAGCAGGAGGCCACTTCAGGCTGACGGGGCTGCTCTAGGATGCCAGGACGATGACAGTGGCTGGAAGGAGGCACAGAAGGAGCAGTGTCTCCTCAGGGACAGTGGAGTTGACTTGGGAATCGGTTGGGTGTCAGGGGTGAGGCTGAGGCAGGAGCTGACTGTGACTACAAAGGCTCAGGTACGGAGGACTGTGGGAGGCCAGGGCTGGAATTACTGAGACCGCGAGCAGCATTTGGGGATAGGTAATACCGGGACGTTCTTGTATCTGACACCTATACCCCCCTCTGTGCCTCCCCTCATGCCCAGGCTTTGAAGTGTTTCTCTCACCACTGGACTAACCACTGAGCATGGCCATCACAGTGGTGGGGGTCCCGTCCAGAAAGCCTTTCCTAGCCTGCCCCCCATCAGGCTGTTCCTCCCTATGTGCTCATTTGCATGCTGGAAAGCCTCATCTTTCCGGAAGCTTCCCCTAACCCCTACCCACTCGACTGGTATCTAGCCAGGGAGAACAGTGTGTTCTTTCCTTCATGCTCATAAATATTTATGAATAAGGACTAAGCCAGGCTGGTCCTGGGCACCATGTGGGAGGGCACTGGGAACTGCCCTCCCATGTCTCCTCTCCCAGCCTGTACCCAAGCACGGCTCTGGGCACAGGCAGCTGCTGGCCGCTGTAGGCATTGGCCACAGGGACATCCCTCAAGTCAGGGTGCTCAGTGTTGTCACATTTTGTTGATCTGTTTTCTGGGACACAATACGTTGTTTGAAAACTTCCATCTTTTTAAAGTCCAGATGAAATGTTGGTTGGGTTACCTGTAGAAAACACGTTTGGAGGCCAGCCAAATAGCTCAGCGGATTAAAGCACCTGTAAGCAGACACAGGGGCCCAGGGTTTGATCCCTGGGCCTGCTGAGACAGCAATTGAGAGTAGGCGTGGTAACACGCGCCTGTAATCCCAGCACTTGGGAGGCTGTAAAATAGGAGAATCACTACTAGTCCAGTCTAGTAGTGAGACCCTGAACACCCTGTAGACCCTTGCCTAAAATACAGAAAAAAAATAATAAGAAGAAAGCACTTTTGGCAGTTTTCACTCACCTGGGGCTTAAAAAGCAAACCTCTAAGTATTTATTTCTTATCTATGTTATAAGCCCCGTAGGTTAATTGCCCCTTACAGTTCATTGTACTTAAGAGCCTGGATGTGGTGCAGTGGTACAGCGCTTGCCTACCGTGCACAAGGACCTGAGTTTTAACCTTGGCACTGCAAAACAGAAAAAAAAAAAAAAAAAAAAATCAATAAACAATTGTATTTATTAAAAATGAGGAATTGGCAAGGTAGAGCAGAGTTCAGCCAACTGCTGTTGCTGAGGGCCAGATATTTTAGGCACATGGGCTGAGTGCTGTGCGGCACTCGCCTTGCTGTTGCAGTGCAGAAGCAGCTATACACAGCACAGAAAGGACCGGGGGTGCTACCAATAAAACTTTATTAGTAAAAACAGACCGTGCATCAGTGGGGTGGGGGAAGAAGGTAAAATCCACATCACCCTAAACTGTGTTTCATACACCAGTTTTGTGTGTGTGCCACCATTTACATCTGTGACCACGGCTCACACGAAGCCCAGTGCTCTGAAGAGGCTGAGCTCCCAGAGCTCGGGACCGAAGCCAGGCCTGTGTTTCAGGTCCTTCTGCACAGAGTTCATGGCCGACCTGGTGAAGTGGCTGGAGCTATCCGAAGCCGTCCTGCCAACCATGACCGCTTTCGCCAGTGGCCTGGGAGGTGAAGGAACAGACACGTTTGCTCAGATTTTATTGAAGGACCCCATCCTGAAGGGCGACCCATCACCGATCACTCAGGTACCCTCACAGCTGGGTGACAGCTGCCAGGGACAGGGGAGCAAGTTATTTCCTTTCCAGATTAGTCTGTGAAGCACATCTGATTATATAGAGTGGTTACAAGATAAACTATCCATCATAATGTGTAACGGTGATGTTGAATATTTACTATCAATTTAATGCCCCTATGGCACTTATGGGCTTATACCTTTACAAAAATTACTCATTGAATTCTCAGCGTCCTGAGCTAGGTAACATAGATTGAACACCCCTTCCAAAGTGCTTGAGGCTAGAGGTGTTTTGGATTTGTTGGAAATATTTGCATATGCTAATGAGATATGTTAATGATAGAACCCAAGTCTAATCAGTTGGAATCAGAAAAACAAAAAATTTTTTAAGTGCCAGAGATGGAAACCGAAGCCTCAAGCATACCAGTCCAGTGCTCTGCCACAAAGCCACACCCCCAGTCTCAGGGGACCCAAATCTGACTATGAAATTCATGTCTATTTCACGTATAGCCTGAAGGCAAGTTTATGTAGCATTTTTAATTATTGGGTCTATGGAAGAGAATTTCATGGTTTTGAATGTCGGGGCATCAGATTGATGCTCAAAAAATTTCAGATTTGGGAGCATTTGGATTTAGGGTTTTGCTTTCTTTTTTAGTAGAGCTGTCCAACCTGTATGATTATTGTCATGTGATAGTTTAGAAAAGTGAAGCCCAGGGAGGTTGACCAACTTGCCCAAGCTCACACTGCTCGTAAGAGGTCAAGCCGGGAGTTGACCCTCGGTGTCTGACTCAAGAACCTGTGCTCCCCAAGCTGTGGTGCCCCTGAGCCCCCAGGCACCTTGTGGGCTTGCTCCATGCACAACTGAAATAGGTGGAAGCTTGTGACCTGCTGTGTTGATGGGTTTAGAGCAAAGGGAAGAAGAGGAAGCAGCCTCTTCTGCTTGTTTCCTCCTGTGCCTGAAGTTCATGCATTCGTTTCCTTGCTTGCTAATTCGTTCATTATCCGAAGCACCCATATGCAAGCGGGCAGCAGGGCTTTGTATGTCTCTATCTGCCCGGGGGAGGAGTCAGTAGACATCTGTCCCCTGGTTGTCCCTTTGTGTGTCCACTGGCCACTGACTCCCACTTTCTTTTTCCTCAGGATCTGCTGAGCTTCTCACTCAGGCAAGGTAAGTGGATTTGGATTTGCTGAACTCTGTCCAGTGTGGGTGCCAGGAAAGCCAGTGCGAGGTGCCAGTGTCTGTGTGGGACCCAGGCTGTGGCAGCCTCTTGGGCAAGGGAAGGGCAGGGATCCAGGGTTGCTGGTGAGCCAGTGAATCGGTCCTCCATGATGAGTGCCTTGGGCTGCTGCTCCACGTCCATGCCATCCTTCCTCCCCAGCCCTGTGGTTTTCATCCCCTAGCAGCTCTCAAGTCTGCCCCCTTCCCAGGGGTCTCAACCACCACCACATCTTCCTGAGTGACAGCTGGAATCTTCTCACTGGTCATTCCAGCCACCCTGCATCCTGAATGACCTTTCCCAAGGCCTTGTGACCAGGGACAAGAGCCAGTCTTTCAATCTTCTTAAAAAAAAATTAACTTACAAAATCTTTAGTTCTAAGAACACAGTCAAGCCAGGTATGCTGCATGCCTATAATCCCAGTACTCTGGGAAGCTGAGGCAGGAAGATCCCAAGTTAGGGCCCAGCTTTGACAGTCTATCAACTTAGCAAGACCATATCTCACAAAGGAACCAGGTGCTGGGGATGTAGTTCACTGCAAAGACCCTGGTTCAATCCCCAGTAGAGAGACAGAGACAGAGAGAGAGAGAGAGAGAGAGAGAGAGAGAGAGAGAGAGAGAGAGAGAGAGAAGAAGAAGAAGAAGAAGAAAGGAGGAGGAGGAGAAGAAGAAGAAGAAAGAAGACAAAGACAAAGATGAAGAAGAAAGAAGGAGGAGGAAGAAGGAAAAGGAGGAGGAGAGAGGAGGAGGAGGAGGAGGAAAGAACACAGCCAAACTCATGTCAGAGGAGCCAGTTGCCCAAGTCCTTTCCCCCAAGATCCATAGGGCTGAGCCTCTGTCTGGCCTATTTCCTGTTATTTCCCACACCTGTACCATGGAGGGTTACATGGTCAGCATCAGTATTTGTGGAAGGGAAGAAAAAAGAAAGGAGGGTGGAAGGAAGGAAAGAAGGAGGAGAGGGAGGGAAGGAGGACAGGGTCAGGGAGAATGAGGGACAGGAGGATGGATGACTGGCCTTTCTTTGAAGATCAAGAGCAAAGGGCCAGGGAGATGGCTCAGTGGAATAAGTGCTTCCCTGGCAAGTGCAAGGGCCTGAGTTCAATCCCCGGTTCCGAAAAAAAAAAAAAAAAAATTAAAGATCAAGAGCAGGGTGGTTTGTCTGAGTCCTTCATGGAGAGTGGTGTGACGGAGCAGGCGTAGGGGAGGAGCTTGCCTTGCTGAAGGATTTCTCCCTGGGTGTAAGACTTGAGTGAGTAGTTGTGGAATCGGCCCAGGAAATCAACACAAAGAGCTGCCTTTCCCAGAAGTCCTGGAGCACCGGCTGGGGGATCTCAGCCACAGAACGAATCCCTGAGGGCATCTGGGTGTGCTTCTCCTAGTGTGCTAATCATCTTCTTCTCATCAAGTTGAAACCTGTGATGCTGGATGCCCATGCAACTGTATAAGCACATCTTCTGGGCTGCAGGAAGGCAGTCTGCTCTGGTAACTGGACATAAGGCTTACTCAGGTCAGCGCTGTGGATGTCTGGGCTCGATAATCCTTGCTAGTGGGGCTGCCCTGGGCGCTGGAGTACTATTTAGCAGTTTATCTGGCCTCTGCCCATTAGATTCCAGTATCAGTTTCTGGTTGCAACAACCAAAAATGCCAATAGACATTGCCGGATGCTCTCTAGGAAACCAAACAAAGCAAAAAAACATCTCCACCATCTCAGGCGGGGCCAGATCATTCACATTTGATAATCTTTATAAGTCACCCCGATTGCTTTTTGGGCCCCTTAGATTGTAGATTATTATACAGCCTATAACTCAAATCAGCTACTGGAATATGGGCTGTTATCTCCACCCGGAGGAAATTAAGGTGCTGGAAGGTGACCCAGGGTGACATTCCAAAGTTTCAAAGTACCATTCCAGGAGAGGTGAATCTCACTGTGGACTCCATGTTGGTGCCAGGAAAACCTAAGCGGAATCGTGACCTGTGCCCTCTGGATTCTGAGTTTCTAACCTGTGCTTGGAGGATTAGCTGTAACCAAGGGACACGGGACAGGCACGGCATGTGAGCCACAGCAGTCTCTGCCACAGCGTGGCCTTCAGCAGAAGATCTGTTCCTAGAAGCCACACCCTGACTCCTGGAAGAATCAGGAAGGTTTGAGATGTTTACCGTCCATTGGCAACAGTGAACTGCGGGCACAGTGGCCCAGTTGGTAATTCTCTGTCGGCACCCTATGGATTGTTATCGATATGGAAACAAGCCTGGTTCACTCATTTAGCAAATAAAAACTGAACACTCACACTGGGCGTAGTGACACACATCTGTAAACTCAGCTCTCTGGGAGGCTGAGGCACGAGGATCACAAGTACCAAGTATGAGCCCAGCCTGAGCAATTTAGAGATTTAGCAAGATACTGACTCCAAGGAAAACAAACAGAAAGGGTGATTCAGTTTTAAGACAACGACAGTGCAATGAGCAGAAGTGCTGACATCAGGTAATCCTGCATCACAAGCTTCTCTTCCACTCTCCCATCTGTGTGGCTTTGAGAAGGTTTCTCAGTCTCTTTGTGCCTGTTCTCCCCTCATCTACAGAACAGGGCATCGTAATGCCAACTTCCTAGGCCCACTGGGAGGAAGATAAGCAAGCTCCCTGCATGCCCCTTGCAAGCTCCTCATGTGAGCTGGCACCTAGGTCAGGCCTAGGATGTTGGTCGCTGTTCCCTTGCCTCTCCATCCCCTCCCTCCAAACTGGCCTCTGCAGGAGGAGAGTCAGCTGCTGGGCCGCTGCCCAAGGCCCCAGAGGGCTATCAGAAAACCAGATTGCAGAGCCCCTCCCCTGCATGGAAAGCTGGGGAGCCCAACATTTTTGTGGGCTCCCTGGTGGTCTTTTGCTCACTAAGCCTTAGCAACCACTGTCCCATTGGGATCACAAAAACCTCGTGTTACCATGCTGCTCTTAGACTCTCAAGTCCACTTGACCCTGGGACTTTTGACAGTGCCTGCATGGGGAAAGGAGCCCAGAGGCCAGCTCCTGGTCCTCAGTCCAAAAGTCTTGGACTGGAGTCATAACTGCCATCATGCAGCGTTGGGACACGGTGATGGGGACAGGAGGGCTGGAGGATGGGGTGCTCCACTTTGGGAGCCACTGGCCTCACTGAAGAGTTGCTATTTCAGTTGAGCACTGGCTGGTGGAAAGGGGCCAGCCCAGAAGAGCTCTGGAGGAGGTGCTCCCTAGGTATCAAGAACAGCAAGGGCAAGGGCCTCGTGGCAGGCATGAGTTTATTCTTGGGAGGACAGATGCTGGCACATAAAGCAGGGACTCAGGAGGCTGAGTCAGGAGATCATTGCAAGCGAGCTCAAGACCAGCCTGAACTGCATAGCCAGACCCTGTCTCAAAAAGGAGAAAGACAGACAGACAGACAGAGACAGAGAGACAGAGGATAACAGGTTGAAGATGAGGAAAGAGGGTAGCAGGGAGGGGCCAGAGAATGGAGTCTTGCAGACCAGAGGAAAGGAATGTAGGTTCTATACTAAGGCTGTGGAGAGCCACGGGAGAGTTGTTTTAAACCAAGAAAACACAATCAGACTGATGACTTGAAACAATCTCCGTGACAGATGAGACACAGGGGTCAGAATGTAGGAGGAGAAACCGGTGGGGTGGCTGCTGGAGGTTGCCAGGCAGTGGTGGGTGGTGGCAGAAGACAGAGTGAAGTGCTCAAACCCAGGACACGGGAGCTTGGAGGTGCGGCTGTCTACACGGGCTGGCGGATTGGCTGCCAGGACGGGGCACCAGCACAATGGAGAACAATCCCCAGGCTCTTGGCCCAAGCCACAGAGCGGACAGGTGGGCGGGGCCCCTGGGGACTGAGCAGGCCTCCTGATGGGCTGGCAGTAAAGCTGAGACCGAAGCAATCCCATGGCCTAGGTAGCGTGGGACGCATGACCCCATCTACTTTCCATAAACACGAGCTGAGTTCCAAAACCAGTGGCCCAACCGCCGGGGTCCCCGACCCTCCCAGGAGCCTGTGCCTGGCATCCTGACCAGAGGGTTATTAATCACCTCTGCAGCCTGGTTCTCGGAGCTCAGTCACAGTGACCTTGACCAATGGCGCACGTAGGAGCACTAATTATGATTGCTGCCCATTATTCATCATGATTGAGCTTTGATCGCCACTGCCTGTCACCCAACAGCAACAGCCTCTGCTTCTTCAAAGCCACAAAGGGCTGCTTTGTCTGCGGAGCTCTTACTCAAAGTGCAACGTGCGATTGTCCCTCGGCACGTAGTCAGTTCCTCACCCTGGGAGGTGACCGAGGGCATCCAGGTGACGGAAGGCCACCCCTGCAGACGCTAGGCTGAATGAGGACCTCCTGATTTCTGCTGCTGAAGCTCAGGCTTTGGGGGCTAAGTCCTGTTGGTCAGGAATCACAGACCCGAAGGAAGGGGGCTCTCTTAAGCCAGGGTTCAGGAAACCTCACTTGGGAGAAGTTTCTCAGCTTAGAAGGCTGATGGACTGCTGGAACTGACAGTTGGTATTTTCATCCCTGAGGGTCTTCGGAGCGCCCCCACGAGGAAGGTTGGTGTAGAAGAGCTGAAGTCTCTTCGTTGAAGAGATCCAGGGTGAAAGCCCTAAAGAACCAGAGCTTCAATCATAAAGAATGTATCATAAAAATCCCAAGTTTGTTCATCTCATAGGCACACAGTTGGACCTCTGAGTGGGTCTTCCTGCCCCAGACATGTGCTAGAGTTGGACTCCTAGCTCGGTGAGTTTATGGTCCCTCCAGTAAGACATAAACAGGGACAGCCCCATGGAGAAGGCACTGAG
Source organism: Ctenomys sociabilis (assembly GCA_004027165.1). Classification (NCBI taxonomy): domain Eukaryota; kingdom Metazoa; phylum Chordata; class Mammalia; order Rodentia; family Ctenomyidae; genus Ctenomys; species Ctenomys sociabilis. The sequence continues at coordinate 13,684 of PVKA01038493.1, forward strand.
ACTCCATGGAAGGAGTGACCCAGGGAGAGGGCTCACAGAGGGACGGCCGAGCCTCATCTTGGGGAGAAACCCGGGGTTTTTAATTCAAGGTTTAAGTGATAGAATAACGCCCAACACACAGAGATGTCTGCATCTGAATTCCTGGCACCTGCGACTTTGTTAACCCTCCATGGTGAAAGGATTCTGTGACTGCGCTGAACATCTTGAGATGCAGAACTCATTCACCGCTCTCCACTCCGTTCTTGTGTGAATTGTGGGCTTTGTTAGGAGAGAAGGAGGACGAGGCGTGGTGAGAGAAGCAGAGGTTTCAGTGGCTTCCGGAAGCTAGGAAAGCATTCTGCAGAAGGCTCGCAGCCCCCGTAGGTACCTTGATAAATGATGTCTGGCCACAGCACTGCAGGATAGTAATGTGCGTTGTCTTAAGCCATTGAGTCTGATATTTGTTACAGCAGCTGTAGGAGATTAACACAGCGAACTGCACAGAGCACTGTGGTGAGGGATCAGGAAGATAAAGGCCCCTCCGGTAGAAAACAGGAGAGGAGGGGTTGAAACAGACTGTTCAGCTGGAGCGCCTCAGGGCCAGGGGTGGTGCCGAGGAAGGTTGGGAGCCGCTGAGAGCCGATGCGCACAGTGCCAGCGGTGTGACAGGGGCCATGCCGAGTGGCTTGGCTGGGGCCTTGAAAGAGCTGAGCCAAGGGGAGCTTCCGAGACGAGAGGAGGTGAGAAGGGTGTGGGAGAACTGGTGGGTGAAATCTGAAGGACTCCAGGATGTCGCATGGGGGTGGGGAGCCGCTCCCTGGCTGGGTGACAGGGAGGTGTTGCCTCCCGAGGTCACCTGAGTCCCTTATGCCATACAGAGCCCACAGAAGGGTTGGTGGACAGTCTTAGGTGAAGGGGATGCCTTGCTTAGGGCCTCGCCCATCGTGCTGTCCGAAGACAGAGATCTCTCTAGGACGGTCGGTTCATTTGACCTCTTTCCGCCCACCTCCCCCACTAACCAGGAGTTAACATCCTTATGAGCGTGAGGCTATATAATAAAAGTTTGGTTAAGTTTTAATAGATTCATTTTTTCCAATTATAAAGTTAACTCGAAGTTTACTATGGATTATTTATTTATTTATTCATTTATTTGAGACAGGGCCTTGCTATGCAGGGCAGGCCAAGCTTGAACTTACTGTGTAGGCCAGGCAGACCTCAAACTTACCACACTCCCCCTGCCTCAGTCTCTGGACTGCTGGGATTACAGGTGTGCACCACAATGCCAGGCTCACGATGGGTAATTTTGAAAAAGAAAAAGAAAAAAATCACCCACTCTTGTCAGTGTGGTGGCAGCGCATGGCTGTTGTCCGAGCAGTCTCGGAGGCTGAGGCAGGAGGATTGCCAAAGTTTAGCCCAGTTTAGGCAAGGTACCATTTAGCAATAGACTGTCTCAAAAGAAAAAAGAGGGCCACGGAGGTAGCTCAGTGGTCTAAGTGCCTGCCTAGGCAAGCGCAAGGACCCAAATTGGATCCCCAGTACCACATGCCACGCCACCCCCACCCCTGGAGCATGCTAAGCTGGCCACTGAGACCTGACAAGGTGGCACAGGCCTGTAATCCCAGTGCTGGGGAGGCTGAAAATAGGAGAATCACTACGAGTCTGAGCTGCACAGTGAGACCCTGTACCGAATACATTTTTTTAATTTAATTTTTTTGTGTGTGTATGCATTTTTTTTCCCAGAAATTGTAGCAAACTTTCCTTGGGAGCCAATCATTATGGCCCATAGTTTTCCACGAGACAGATACACATAGACCCTGATGTTAGAAATCTCCAGATTAGGGCTGGCGAGATAGCTCAGTGGACTAAGTGCTTGCTGAGGTAAGCACAGGGGCCAGGGTTCAATCCAGGTGTGCTGAGCTGGTGATGGAGTCCAGGCATGGTAGTGTACACCTGTAATCCCAGCACTAGGGAGGCTGAAAAGAGGGGGCTCACTGTGAGTACAAGTACACAGTGAAACCCTGACACAATTTATCTTAAAAAGCAGACTTTATTTCGTTTATTTCCCTTGTTTACTAAATATAGTGTTTTCTGTATTAAGGCTTTTTAAAATTAAAATTCAAAATTGGAACTCTTGAAGCAAAAAGGTTGCATATTTCTTTAAAAGTAGACGCACATTGCTAAATTTTCCTTCCAGAAAGTTGGTACTGGTGCCTGCTCCCACCAGCCATGTCTTTGAGTGTCAATCTTTATTATCTTCTTATCAGCATTGGGATTGGGCAAATTGACCTTTGCTCATTTGGCTGGTGAGAAACACTACCTGGCTGTTGATCACATTTATGTCTTGACGGTTGCATAGTGTTCTACCTGGAAGCTATGCTCTTGTTTCACTGGCTCTTATAGGGATGTGTATTTATTTCTAAGGTTGGAGTTTGGGGTTTTGGTCCTTTACACCATTGTTAGAGCCCCTGTGCTTAAGGCTAAACTGAGCTCTCTGCTGTCTTTTTCTCTTCGGAGGGCGCTATGATGCTCGAGCCAGAGTCCTCGTTTGCCACATGACCTCCCTGCTCCAGGTACCCTTGGAGGAGCTGGATGTCCTTGAAGAGACATTCCTTGAAAGCCTGAAGGAAACCAAAGAAGAGGAATCTGGGTAAGAGCCCTGCAACCCTTTGTGTATGCATTTTTTTCCCCCAAAAGTTGTAGCAAACTTCCCTTGGGAGCCAATCATTATGGCCCATAGTTTTCCATGAGACAGATACACATAGACCCTAATGTCAGAAATCTCCAGATTAGGGCTGGTGAGATAGCTCAGCAGACTAAGCGCTTGCTTAGGTGAGTACAGGGGCCAGGGTTCAATCCAGGTGTGCTGAGCTGGTGATGGAGTTCAGGCATGGTGGTGCATGTCTGTAATGCCAGCACTCGGGAGGCTGAAAACAGGAGGACTGTTACGAGTCCGAGCTGCATAGTGAGACCCTAGGGGGGAAAAAAAGGAAAAAAAAATCTCCAGATAATCCCAATTTATGTTAAAAAGCAAACTTTATTTACTTGGCAAGGATTCCAGCTACATCCTTGATTCACTGTGTGACCTTAGCAAGTCACTGGCCTCTCTGAGCCTCTGATTCACACAAAGGGGGTGCGGGGTATGGATGATTGTGAGGGGCTGTGAATCTGTGATGTTAACGTCCATCCAATATCCTGACACCCTGCTCCACCCCAGGCTCTTACAACATCATGTCTGTGGGCTCAAAAGTTCTGACACTTGTCTGTGGTTTGACTTTGGGCAGGTGACCTTTCTCAGAGCTCAGTCTTCCTATCTGCAAAATAGGTATGAGGGTAGCACCTTGCCAGGGTCATCAGGAAAAAGGAAAGGGATTATGTTTGGTTTATTTTTTTGTTTTTTTTTATATATTAAGGACAGGGTGTACAGGGTCTCACTACACAAGTTAGACTCATAGTGATCCTGTTTTCAGCCTCCTAAGTGCTGGGATTACAGGCATGCGCCACCATGCCCAGTCTCAATCATTGTCTCCACATGCCCCAGGGATTGAACCGCAGCCACTGTGCTCTGCCTAAGCAGGTACTTTAGTCTGCTGAGTTATCTGGCCAGCCCTGTTTTTGTTTTTTTGCTGGAAATTAAACTCCAGGGCTTGAAACAGGGTCTCCCTGAGTTGCCAGTTGCGATCCTCCTGCCTCAGCCTCCCAGAGTGCTGGGATTACAGGAATGTGTGACCACACATAGATGAAAAGAGATCGGATTATCAAATGATCAGTCCAGGGCTGATGTGTAGCAGGTGCACGGGGGAGGGGGGTGTGTGTGCAAGTATTCTCGTCCCCCACCTACCTCAGCCATCAGCTGAGTGGCCAGGGTGTGTAGACAGAAGCGGATTATCCCGGCAATTGACCCAAGCTTGCTCTTTGCATTTGCCTGCCATGGAATCCAATCACATGCGATAAGTCAGTGCCAGTCCCAGCGGTGGCTTCCCTCGAGCAACCAGCTTGCACCATTTTTGCCCAGCTGAAAGCTGAATCCCAAAGCCAACTTCAGAGCCACAGCTGTCCTCCTGCCTTCCGAGGGCTTCCGACGCAAAGGGAAGGGGGTGACCTCGAGAAGGGAGGAAAGGTCATTTGTTGAAATAACCCAAAGGGGCCAGGGAGATGACTCAGTAGAATAAGAGCTCTTCCCTGGCAAGCACAAGGGCCTGAGTTTGATCCCTGGCCTGCCAAAAAAAGAAAAGAAAGAAATAACCCAAAGACATTCCTGCTTTGAATTCTGGTGCTGTCTGTGTCAGTAAAGTAATACTTAGAACTGAGCAAATCACCATCACCACGGGGCTGCCCAAATTCTTTCAAATTGAAAACAGATAGGGCCTTATGTGACCTGGAATTCAGGAAACTCCATTCTTATTTGGAAATCTTTTTTATCAGAAACCAATGTATTGCCTAGAAGAATATGTGTGACAGGATCCATAATGCTGGATCGAAGCAGAAGTTTTAACAAAGCCTGGCTCTGCTCTTTTACCAAGTGTATGATCTTGGGCTAGTGAACCTCCCTGGGCCTTTTTTCTTACCTGTTTCCTTACCTGCAAACTGAGGATAAGAGTAGAGTACTTCTCTAGAGTCCTTCTGGGCTGAAATGAGTTTGTACATGTAGATGACTTCAAGTGGGCCTGGGTCCAAGTAACTGAATACCGTTATTTGCTATGGTTAATGGTACTATAACAATTGTGTTAATGCATATGAACCCTTTCCCCAGAAAAAAGAAAGAAAACATAGTTTTAAGGACTGTGGAGCCTTGGAATCTATCTGTGGCCTCCAGAGGGATCTAAACCCAAAGGCAGCCGGGTAACTGCACAGCCTGGAGATCTGATTCTCTGCTCTCTAAGGCCTTGGACAGGTCGTTTGCCATCTCTGGGTGCCAGCACCAGTTTTTTTTCACCTATGCAATTAGAAGATCAGATTACACATGGATATTATTTGAACTCTAAAATTCTGTGTCATAGGGGATGAGCTTGTGGGAGGGGCAGCTTCTTCGCAGCTGGGCTGTCAAGGATGATGGGTCACCCCAACTTTTTCTCAGTCTCCCTGAGGAAGCCCTGAGGCTCCCCAGGCCTCCTTCATCTGTTGCCCACCCGTGCATGCCTATGCTGCAGTGTCTGCATCCCTAACAAGTTGTTGGTGTCTACACAAGAGGTGGCTGAGGGCATCGGCCTTCGTGCAGCAAGCCTTGGCATCTTGCCTGACCCGCGGCATCGAGCATTAGCAGGGCCCCTGCTGGAGGCCATGCTGCTCACCCGCAGGGAGTGTGGTCACTGTCCAGCTTCCACCAAATACTACTGAGCGCAGGCACAGTCGCCATATCTGACCCTCACAGCCATCCACTGGGGATTCACAGCTAAAACAAGTCAGATAGTGACATCACTCACCATGTCACCACACTGGCCGGTGGAGTCATAATTGAGCTACGGTGTCCAGTCTGGATGTCACTTAATCCCACTGAATCCCACCAGGCCTCGTTGATAATCGCAGGTTCCCTTCTTCGCTCTGAAGAAGGCAGTAAAGAGAACTCTCTACAGGGCCGTCTGAGTCTTCACTAAGAAAGGGTCTATAGACCTCAGAGACAAGCTCGCCCTATTTCTTAACATCAGAAAAAAAGACAAAAGGATTTTTTTTTTTTAATGTTTTTAAATGCAGGTGATAGCTCAGCAACCAACCAGATAGCTCAGCAGATTAAGGTGCCTGCTTAAGGCAGATACAGGGGTTGGAGGTTTGATCCCTAACCTGCCCCGGGGCACACTGACACAGAGATTGAGACTGGGTGTGGTGGTGCGTGCCTGTAATCCCATCGCTTGGGAGGCTGAAAACAGGAGGGTCACTACAAGTCCAATCTGTAGTGAGACCCTGTAGACCCTGCACTAAAATGCAAAAGTTAAAAAATGCAGGTGGAGGGCTAGGGGCTCGCCCGGTGCAGAGAGCTCGCCTCAGGTAGGCAAAGCTGAGTCCTTGTGGCCAGCAGTGTGGAGGAAGCAAAGCAGCAGCTGGTAGGGGGCGACGCAGGGACCCTGGGTGCCTTCTGACGGGAGATCAGATGGCAGGGAATACAATGTTTGTGGCCCCATAACATGGGCAGAATAGTTTTGTTCCTGGGGTATCTTTGGCGTCACTTGGGTTCTGGCCCAGATCTGAAGCGTGGGCTCAGCCACTGTCCCTGGTTGGTGCGCAATGCCAAACAGCCTCATCTCTGGCATTCCGGGCGTGATCGTACGATGCTGTGGATGGCCATCGTGTCCAAAGGAGGGCGGTGTCTGTAGCAGGGACCAGGCTGTCATTCGCATTCAGAATTATCTAACTCTGTGCTTCTAGCCGGGCATGGTGGTGCATGCCTGTAATCCCAGCACTTGGGAGGCTGAGGCAGGAGGATTGTTGTGAGTTCGAGACCAGCCTGAGCTACAAAGTGAGCTCGACTCGAGGCCAGCCTGAACTGCATAGTGAGACCCTGTCTCAAAAAGACAATAAATAAATAAATAAATAAATAAATAA
>PVKA01038494.1:0-20184 GCA_004027165.1 Ctenomys sociabilis
TTTTTTTTTTTTTCCAGTACAGAATGTAAGAATCCACTTGGATTCAGAATGCCGCACTTGAAAAATAATTTCTATAGCAACAAAGTCATATGTGTTGTAATATATATGAATTTAAAATACAGAAGTGAAATAACTTTAAGAAATAACAGCCAATATTAAGAGCTTCTGAGTTTATAACAAAAGTATTTCATCCATTACTTTACTTATCAAGTATGTACTGGGTGGTTGCCATCTGCCAAGACTATGTGTGAGCAAAGCAGTGAACAATAAATAAACACAGTTGCTTTTATGGAATGTTCCAGTAGGGAAAGAGGCAATGCAGGGAAAATGGAGTGCCCACAGCAAAGGCGGAGGGCTGCTATTATATTTAGAATAGCTAGTGAAAATCTCTACAGCCTGGTGAAAATTAAGCAAGAGCAGGAGTTGGGAAGTCAACCTTGAGGACCTCTGGAGGGCGAAAGGTTTCTGGAAAAGGAAGAGCCAGAGAATGGGTGGCGTCTCACGAACAGTACAGAGGCCATTATAGGTGGAGCAGGCTGAGAGTGGCGGGAAGGATCTCAGAGAGACCCAGTCCATTCCTTGTGTAATTACTCTCCCCCCTTTTTAGTGCTCCTTGTCTACACTTTACTATTGCAAATGAACAGAAATTGTGTTTTCAGGCCCATCTTGTGATGGTAAGATGTTATGGTTTATGTCTAGATGGCTCCCTAGAGCTTCATGTGGTCATAGGTGGAGCTTCTTGGAGGTGGCTGGATCTAGGGTGTGTGATGCTGGGATTAAGGATGGGATGCTGGGATTAATTCATGGTGCAAAGCTAGGATTAAGGGTAGACAAGAACATAAGTGTCAGAAAGGGTTGGTTAGCATGAGGCTTGCCACTTGCTGCTTGCTGCCTTCTGCCTGCCTTGCTTTGCCGTGAGCTGCTTCTCCTCTGCAATGCCTCCTGGGCTCAGAGCTAGCCAGTAATGAACTAAAACTCCTACAAACTGTGAGCTAAATAAGTCTTTCCTCCTTTAACTTCAGGTGTTGAGTAATTTGTCTCAGCAATAAGAAAAGAAACTAAAGCACAAGATAGAAGTCTCTGTTAATTTTCTAAACAACTCCAACAGGGACCTGCTACTTTATCCTGGCATGAGGGGGTGTAGTATGAGGTGAAAGGATTCCAGAAGTCTCTGAGTTTCTAGAGTGCTTTGATCCCCACCATATTCAGCTAAAGATTCAGGAAAATCTAAATTAAACTGGGCCTCTGAGGTGCTGCTGTGATTGTGGGAGAAAGAATTGGAGAAAGGAAGAGGGTGGGTACATCCTCTATAAAAGTTTTCCTGATAGATTTCTAGAACACAAGCTCTCTGTGGATGAGATCTTTGCTTTGTTCACTGCTTGGCATGGGATAAGCTTTCAACAAATACTTTTTGAATGAATGCACACAGGAGTAGAGCAATCTGCTCAGCAGTGCAGTGGAGACACATAATAGACACATAGAAATGGCAATGCCATGTAAAAAGTTTTCAGTTGGCTAATAGGAGAAGTGAATTACTTTTACTACCTCAAGTAGAAACCTGTCTCTCTGGTCGCTAATAAATTCATGGAGAGTCTTTTTCGTGTCTGCAGCTGTAAAGAACATTTAAATAGATTTAGGTTTAGTTCATTATCCTTCAAAGGTGTCATATGGAGTAAAAGCTTAAGTTATTACATTTACTGTAGAATATATGTGTGCTTTAAGAAACTACCTTGCAGTAAGATTTTTCATAATCACTCATAAGTTAATAGTAGTAATTATCATTTACTTTGTATCCAGTCATATTCCAGGAACTTTATTAAATGTTTTAAAGGTACCATTTAATCCTAATGACAACCCAGGTACAGGATGTGCTGCTGTCCTGTCTGTGTGCCTCCAGAAGCTTAGGGAGGTCATAGTTCTCTAGGCCACTAGATGGGTGGGGACCCATCTCCTCAGCCTGAGCTGCACTGAAGAAGACTAAACTTTAGAATTTCAGTGCGTGGCTGATCTACAGATGAAACTGGAGTCCTCAGATGCAGGGCTTTGGAGGAACCAGAGACTAACGCAGAACAGGAAAATAGGGCAACTAGTTTCACCATGCAGAAAACTTAACTAGGAAATACCAACAATTTCCCTCCAAGGTTTCCTTTTCATTTCAGAAAATTCTATTTATGCCCCATTTCATTATTTACATTGTGACAAATTAACAGAATGTGGTATGAAATGAGATCTTGCAATAATAATGTAAATAGAAGTGGAAATAAGCAAATTTTCCTTAAATAACCAGTGAGTCAGTGCTGAACCAGGAGGCCTAGGCCCTTCTGGGTCAGTGTCCCAATAGCTTCTCTATGTCTAAGTTTCCTCACTTGTTCAATGAGGTCACTAACTGGTAGGTTATGTTAGTGTCCCTCCTATCTGCTGCATCCATCTGGGAGGCTATCTGCCCTCTAGGTTGATGTCACGTGGTTGGCTACAAAGTGCATGTGGACCTGACCTATGCTGAGGTCAAGGGGAAACCAAGAACCACCGCTCACTTCCTTTTTTCCTTTGCTGTATTCCTAGCCCGGTCCCATACAGCAAATGTTCCCTCAACAGAAAAGCCCGGGAAAAGCAGCAAACTTGGAAAGCGACGGGGTTTCAGACCTCCGAGACTGTAAACCATTGAGACGAAGGAGGGTTCATTATCAAAGTGTAATTTAGCCTAAGCAGCTGTGTTATTCTTTCCTAATGGTGCTGGGAGAAGGAAATGAGACAACAGACTACAAGGATAGCAACTTCTTAATAGCTATACTGTTCAAACAATGCAAGTAGAATGAATAGTCATTTAATTATTTAGGGTCAGCAATGAAAGCAACAGTGATTACTACAGTCATTAACCAGCTCCAATTGGGAGGTAAAAAGGGACACAGTTTGGAATCAGACGAACTGATTTGCATTCTATATCCACTTAGAGATCTGGGGTGATCCAACGCTCACTTTCATCAGATGCAGAAGAGACAGAAATGCCTAGCACTTTCCTGGTAAAGATTAAATAATATGCATATTAAAGCTTCTTAAAAAAGGTATCAGATAAAAGTCACTGACATTCATGAAAGCAGAGTCACCTAATGAGCACATGTGGTACCTGTCACCTACTCCAAAACTGACCACATTTGGCCAGTCTTACCTCTTGCCTCCCCTCCTTGGTCACTGTCTCACCAGCATATTTTAAAGAAAATGAAAACACTTGGATCATTTTAGAACATAAGTGCTTGAGTTTATAGCTCTCCCTGGCAAAACAGCTTTAAGGCATAATCACAATCTGCTCACATTTAAGAAAACTAACGAATCTTGAGTGTGATCTCTTAGCCAGCCTGAACTAAATCTTCCCAGTGTTGTAATAATTAAAATCTGAAGATCAATTTTGTAGGTGGGACTCCTGAATTCTCCATTTTTTAATTGTCATAGTCACTGCCACTTCCCTGACCTTTACCCATATGCCGTTCATTCTTTTAAAAAAATAATTTTATTGAGAAACAAATAGCAATGAGACAGTTTCAAAACTGATTAGGACAGTTTATTAATTAATACATTGCATATTTTTGTCTTAGTGGTTATTCATTGTACAAGATGCAGACACTATATCCTGTCCACAAACACTAATAAAACAAATCTTTCTATTCATTGAATTAAGAGAATGTAGCTGTATATCGATCCTAATTATTTTGAATATACAAATACAAAATGGTCCTTCATTTGTATCCCCCCTTTTTGTTTAGTTTTGTGAGAGATGGGTATTCCATTGTCATTTAAATATTGCAGGTGCATGAATTCAGCGAAGTATTCCAATATAGTCCAGTAGTCCATAATAGTAGTGGGTTTTCTATAAGACTGGAAATGTCAGAAGTTGTTGACTTGAGCCTGACAGCTCAGCATATTAATATGGCTCTTTTTTTTTTTTTTTTTTTGTCTTTTTGAGACAGGGTCTCACTATGCAGTTCAGGCTGGCCTTAAGCTCACTTTGTAGCTCAGGCTGGTCTCGAACTCACAACAATCCTCCTGCCTCAGCCTCCCGAGTGCTGGGATTACAGGCATGCGCCACCACGCCCGGCTTAATATGGCTCGTTTTTATACCTTTCTGCTGGATGGTTAAGACCAAGATAAAGCAAGACCTAGATAACAAGAAATGTAATTTTTGTATCTGATAAGGTCAGTCAGATCTCCTCAGGTACATGCTGTTCATTTGTGCAAGGAAGCAGGTCAGTTTCCCTGTAGAACTTCCCACAGAACAGTCTTTAGGAAGGACACTGCTTACTGCAGCTTTCAAGCGCTCGTATTTACTCAGTTAGATTCAGGCACAATTTACTCAAGCATCTAAGGATGAAAGTGCTCGTTGTACCTTTCATCTGCTCACTTACGATGGGCCAGCCCAATGGAAAACAAATTCCAACACCCCTCCCCCAAGCTGAGTATTGTCCAATTATTGAATATTAGTTCCAGCTACTTTAACCTGATGGTACTGGCTGGTGGCATAGACGGAATGTTATCTTCCTATCCTAGTTAGACTCGCTCTAGCGTATTTCCTATTTGGACTGTTCTAGCTCTGAGGTGGATGTGTCTACCGAGACTCATAGAATAGAACTTTCCCAAAGCAGCAGGGTTCCTGGACATCAGAGGCCCTCCATCACTTATTGGAGATAAAAAGCGCAGGCTGAAAGGGTTGGCTCTGTGAAGATTCAGCAGAGCTAAGCTGGTCGGAGGCTGTAGTCGTGGAGATGGAAAGTGCTGTCAGCACAGGGGACCTAATTTGCCCACATCAGTTGCCCAGGTACTTTCTCTGATGGTGACCTAGCAGTTTGCCACTACTGCATACAGAATAACCTTTACTCCCACAGCAGACTCCCCAGCTTCTTTTACTCTCTTATAGCTTCACTTTCAGTCACAGTGCGGGCAAGACATGTAAGATTGGGAATCAGGGGCTTTGGTCATGGAACTCCTGATCAGAAACACAGTCAGAAGTCTTTACATGGAAATGCCTAAGCTGCTGGCTATCCACAGCTGCCAGGGCCCGACTTGCCCTGGATAATGTCGAACAATTTCATCATTTCCTTTGCAAGCATTTCTCATGGCATTTACTCTTCAGACACAGGAAACGCTAGGTCATTTACAAAGCTGTTCTTCCTGGTGAGCTCAGAACTGCCGGAGTGGTGAGGGCTTTTCAAGTCAGCTTCTTTGCGTAGAAATCCTTCCTAAAGGTATCACACTTAGACCCTAAAAGACTCTTGGCAGGCTCACCATCCTCCAGAGGTGGTTTCTGAGACTCAGGCTTGAGTCTAGATATACCCTAGTCATTGCCTGCATTTGTTACGGACTATTTTGAGGGGGCAGCTATATATGCATCTCTGAGATCTTTGAAATTACTTTAGATGGCTTCCATTTTCTACATTAATCATTGAATTCCAATTTTTCATTCCAAGTGGTTTACCTGTTCTCTGGAGATTTTTTAAGATTTTATTTTGAGGCAGGGTCTTGTTATGTAGCCCAGGATAGCCTTGAACTTACTGTGATCCTCCTGCTTCAGCTTCCTAAGTGCTGAGATTATAGGTGTGTACCACAACACTTGGCTTTTTCTTCTTTTTCCCGTATGTTGGAAAGTACAAGGGCTTTGGGGACCCAAGGTAAAAACAGTTTAAGTTACTGTAGCAAATCCTGGATATTTCAGACCCATAGATAGTGACCCTCCTGTCTCAGCCTCCCCAGTTCTGGGATTACAGGTGTGCGCCATCATGCCCAGTTCTGGGGCCAGCATCACATGCGGTACTGGCAGTCGAACCTGGGTCTTTGTGCTTGCCAGGCAGGCACTTGGAGCTCTAAGCTATCTCCCCAGTCCCGCAGGTCACTTTTGATAACTGGTTGCCCTCTTCCATAGAACAACGGTTGGCATCTTGTAGTGTTTTAACGTGTTGCCTCTGAAGTCATTAACACTGAATATGTTTTTTGCAAAAATAAGCAAGGCTGTTTAACATGATCAGCTTCCTGATTTTGGATATAGGAGCTCTCTGAACAATAGAAGCTTCTCTGTCCTGAGAAAGTTTCCATATCTCTACATCTAAAATTGACCATGAATGGCTGCTCCCCTGTCTCGATCTTCTGTCCACCCTCGCCCACTTCACTACTGTGTTATTCGGGGAGGGGAGGATGGCTCAGTATAATAAGCATTTGCCTGGCAAGTGCAAGGACCCGAGTTCAATTCCCGGTTCCGCAAAAAAAAAAAAAAAAAAAAAAAAAGAACAATAAACTACTGTGTTATTCGGTCATGATTGCCATCTTGAGAACCTTGGAAATGAGCACACTTTTAGGAAAAGAATGTTCTCTTATCTAAAAGAAACAAGAGAGCTCTCCTGACTCTCAACCTTCATTTTTCTCACCTTCAGAAAAGGCCAAGAACCCAAAATTAATGGTAAATCTCCAAAATCAATGTTCTTAAGCAGGGAGCAATTTCAACTTACTTTCTGTTAACTTCAGAATAAGCATTGGATCCAGCCCCAGTTTTTCAAACGAGGCACCCTCTGTCTCAGAGCGGAAAGCTATTTGGCTCAGGTGTGAGCGACTCTTCATTCGGGATGAAAAGGTAGTCTTCTGGTGGATTTTCATGCTGCGGCTCAACATTTTTTCCTGCACAAGTGAAAAAGTTTAAAAGAATTTTTGAATCTAACAAATGGATTGTTGTGTTAGAATAGTGATTATACATAGAAATATCATCTGCAACCAGTGATACTAATATTAAACAAGCAAACCAAGCTCTTAGTCTTAAGGGAATGTGCTTAGTGTTCTTGAAATGATAAAGCATTTTTAAAAATTAACCCTTATTAAAGTGCACCTCACAAATAGGACAATGTCCTCTGGCTTTATTTTCACAATTTTGTCTTGCCCAAATTCCAAGGGTTGGCTCTGCAAAATAGATATCTTTAGAGAAAATGGACCTTCACACTGTGATGTGTGTGTGTGTGTGTGTGTGTGTGTACTATATGCACTTCTGATTTCATTTGTATTTTCTCAATTTAATTTTGGGTTAAATTCAACAAAGCTACACAACACATGCAAAAAGCCATCACACAGGAGCATTTCTAAATAACTTCTTCATTCTAATTAGTACAAAAAAAAAAAAAAAAAAAAAAAAAGGCCTGTAAATCAAGGAAAGGAAAGAAAGTTAATTTCCTGAAATGTGAATACGGTCATGTAGGCTATGATCATCCAAACAGTGCAATTAACCCTGTGAGACCTGTAGGAGTGTTGGCCTCAGTACTGACTTAAGTTTCGTAGGAAATAATTCTAAATGATTCCACTTTTGCCCCTTTTTCCTTGCCCAGTCCTATCCCCAGAGCACACACAGACATGGTCTTGTTCATATGAGCACAGCAAACCGAGCAATTCTTGAGGGCCGTGCTATGATCTCAGGGAAGCCTCGCACACCGCTGCCGTTGCCGCCGCCACCTCTCACTGTAAAGGCGAGTGTGCTTTGTCTCTTGTCCTTGCAGGCTGTTGTTACTGTAGTTCATCAGCTCTGAGATCCCATTTATTGTAATACTTTATGCATGGCTACCAAGGTGTGGTCCTGCACCCATGGAAGCGAGATCCAATTTTAGAATGTAAAAATGTGGCTGTCACAATCATCGAAGTGGGGTACTTGGTGATTGCTACACCAGGTTGCTAATGGTTTATCTGTCTCCCCCACTGGGCGGTGACTTTTGCAGTTCCCTGCTGTGTGCTGAAGGTCACTGCGACCTTCCTTTGCCTTTACACTGTCTCTCCAGAACAGTGTGGGCCACACACCATGTGCATCAACGCTTGATACCATGTCATATTCTATGAAAGCTTCGGAGTGCGGTAAGAAGATACGATTAGAACATTAATTTAAAATTCTTTTTATAGAGCCTTACCTTTTCCTTTGCTGCCATTTCATTTTCTTTGTAAAGAAAAAGATCTTTGAAGAAGATCTTATAGGGCTTGTTCTTTTTGGTTGGATCATCCTTTACATTACCTGCATGAAAGAGAGACTGGGTTTTCCTCAGTTGGCCAGAAGGAGAAGGCTCTCGGCAGCCAGGGGAGACAGTGGGGTGCAGGGTGACAGAGGAGAAAGGATGCAGATGGGCTTTACCTCCCCAAGTGGAGCTGGAGATGCAGGCCTTGTATCTTTGGGGGCTAGGGCAATTGTCTTTCCCACGGAACCAAGTAGACTGTTCAGTGCTTCATGGGTGAATGATTCAACAAAGAGGCTTTTGTGAAGATAGTGGGCTCCTATTCTGAGACATGAAGACACTGCCTTTTCTCATCACTGCAAATGTGCTGAGCAGTGTGTTTGTACCCAAGCCCCCTTCAAGAGCAGTGCACACAGCCACCGCCTCCGAGGGAGCCTCAGTCCAAACCAGAGAGTCTTAATAAAAGAGTCAATGTCAACAAGTGCTGGTGAGGACGCAGAGAAGCTAGACCCTCACTATAGCTGGTGGGGCTAAAGCATGGTACAGTCACTTTGGAAAACAATCTGGTGGCTCCTTTTAAAGTTGAATATAGGGTTGCCGTAGACCTCAGCAATTCTACTGCAAGGTGTACACCCTAAGCAAAGAAAATGCAATGAAACAACTTGAGTCTCCATCAGCTGATGAATGAAACAGAATGTGGTATAGCAAGTTGGTTTTGTTCATAAGTATGACCAAGTGAGCCTCACACACTGTTGACACAAATATACAATGCACACTGCTTTGCACTTCCTAGCAGCCCCCTCCACTTTGCCACTTTTCCTCTTGTTTCTGGTCATCCTTGGCTCTGATGAAGCACTATACTATTGCACGCTGTCACACTGTGCAGTAGGCACACAGCAGCATGACTGTGACAATGTCTGCCCGACACGTGAGCTACTTCTGAGATTAAAGTAGAAAAGTAATTTTAATTTTGTTGAATAATAAATTTTTTTCTGTACCATGTGGGCTAGTTAATTTGACATCATTTTCCTTAATAGCCAGGTTAAACACTGGGTAAACATGAAAAGTAGGTTAGAAGATGAAAGAAAACCTCTTCAGAAAACCATTCTCTAATAGGCAATATATTTTACAAACTCAAAGCATGTGGCTTACATTTATTTAAAATACAAATGGCATGCCTTCATTAGTTCATATTTTTATATATTTTTTATTTTTATTCATTTTAATGAGAAAAATGATAAAATAGTAATGAAACAGTTTCAAAACAAGTTAGTAGGATGGCTACAATAATTAATACATTGCATATTATTGTCTTCATAGTAATTATTCAGAGGACAAGATGCAGCCATGATATCTTGTCTAAAACAGTATTAGTACAAACTTTTCTTCTCATTGAACTAAGAGAAAGTAGCTGCATATCTATCCTAACTATCTTGCATAAACCTATATATTTGTTTCCTGCTTCTGAGATGTATTCACATCTACAAATGCTTGTAATATGAGGCCCATTCCTATCCATGAGAGTCTGCAACTCAAATAGTTGTAAGTCAAGGACTTGCTGTATATCAAGGACTTGCTGGATATCCATTCAATTGCATATTACTCAGCCACAAAAAAGAAGGATGATAGATTATAACATGGAAATGTTCTGCAAAGTGAAAGAAGCCAGCAATAAACAGCCACAGAGGGGGGCCACTCCATGTGTGTGAAATGACCAGGAAGGCCACATCATGGAGACAGTTCCGTGAGTGTTCAGGCCTGGAGGAGCAGGGGAAGGAGGGTTCAGGGTTTCTTTCTGAAGTGATGAGAATGTTCTAAAACCACCTGAGAGGATGGTAGCACACACTGGGAATACTCTAAAAACCACAGACTTGTGCACTTAAAGATAGGACAGTTGTTAATAACAGTGACAAATGAGTTGTATTTCTGCATAGAATTTTTTGTTTCTGGTCATTAAATCTGAAATGACAAAAAAAAAGTTCTCTTCTCTCCCTCATGTATCTCTTGCTTTTTAATACCGAATGGGGTGGTGGTAGAGAGAAATATTTATTTATTTGTATTTAGTATAGGTTCTACAGGGTCTCACTACATGGATCAGACTCATATTGATCCCCCTGTTTATAGCCTCCCAAGTGCTGGGATTATAGGCGGCACCACCATTCCCAAGAGAAACCTTTAAAGACCAATAGCTAAGTCGAGGAATCCTGTGAAAGGTTGCTATGACAATCCCGAGTGCTATGACAAACAGAAACACCGCAGTGACACCCAGGATTTGGAGGCAGATTAATTTAATGTCAGACAGACACTGGCTGGGAATCGATTGTTCCTCAAAATGTCAGAGCCCTGATCTCTGCTGGTCTAGGGCTTACATGAGCTAAGCAGGCATCAGTACAGAGGTGGAGTGTGTGGCTTCCTTCAGTCAGTGTGCACTGCAGTGACCAGCTGTTTCTGGAAGACAGAAGTAACTGGAACTGCAACAGAAACTGTTACCTGGGCAGCTAAGAAGCTGCAGCATTCTGGCTGAGAGGTGGGGTATATTTTGCTATAGGTGGACCTGTTCCTCACTGGAATCTCGTATTCTCTTCCACCTGTACCTCACTGAAAAGGCTCCATATCTCCTGAACAGGCCAGTGCAGAAACTCTGGCTCTGGTTGGGGATCACCGCCATTGCTCTGGTTCCACTTCCAGAGATTCTGGTCTAAGTGACCAAGGAGTGTCACGTGCTACACATGGTGATGCCTGCCTGCCTGTACTCCCAGCACTCCGGGAGGCTGAGGCAGAAGGACTGCAAGTTTGTTCCCAGCTAGGGCAACTGAGCAAACCTTCAAGACCCTCTCTCAAAGAAATTTTTAAAAGGACAGCTGGGCATGGTGGCGTAGGCCTGTAATCCAAGCACTCGGGAGGCTGAGACAGGAGGATTGTTGTGAGTTCGAGACCAGCCTGAGCTACAAAGTGAGCTTAAGGCCAGCCTGAACTGCATAGTGAGACCCTGTCTCAAAAAGACAAAAAAAAAAAAAAGAAATTTTTAAAAGGAGCTTGGCCCAGGAATATTTCTCAGTGGCACAGTACCTGCTGGGCAAGCGAAGGTCCTGGCACTCCCCAAAACAAACCCCACAAAAAATTAAAAATGAAAAAGGAGCTGGAGATGTAGCTCAGTACAAAGGCCCTGTGCTTTATTCCCAGTATTGCAAAGCACTGGAATAGTTTTTACTGTCTCCAGTGGTAGTAATGTGGAAACAGGGCAAAGAATTAGTGGACTGGAGCTCAAAGGCTGCCTGGTAGTGGCCATGTGCCCAGGGATTCAGCTGGAGAAACAGGAGTGGGTGGGATTACAGAAATCTTAGAGATTTTATTTTGGTAAACCACGGGTTTAAGAGAGAAAAAGTTGCAAAGTAAAAGTGACAGGAGAATAAAGTGTCCTCAGGTTCACATAGGAGTATCTGACCAAGTTGCTGAGCGGCCTGTGTTTCAGTAGGGGAAGGAAATTCCTAAGATTGAAGACTACATGGAGTGCAGCTGGTCCAGCTGGTGGAGGGCTAAGCTGGTAGGGAGCTCTTCTGCTGGACAGCACAATGCCTGGCCAGAGCAGAAGGGCACACAGTTGGGCCCTGAAGCCCCGTGAGTCTCAGGCGTGTAGGCCTTCTAACAAATGGATTGGAGTGGAGGCAGGGGGTAGGGCTAAACAGCAGGGTTGGGGAACAGCATGACTATGGGGGAGACGGGCTGAGAGCAAGGGATGACAGCGGTTGAGGACCCAAAGGGACCTGGGGCTGGATGGCTCTGGTGCTTAGTTCCATGTGGGAACTTGGCTGGGCCAGAGGGTGCCTGGGTTGATGCAGTCCCTGGGTGTGTCAGCGTTTCTAGAGGCGCAGTGTTTGAACTGGTGGATTTGGGAAGTCAGCTTCCCTTCTCAGGCCAAGAGGGCCTCTCACATCTGTGAGGGCCCAGGCAGGAGAATGGGCCATCGAAGGGAGATGTGCCCCTCCCTTTTTCACATCTCTGAGCTGGGACATCTCAGCTCATGCTCTCTTATGCCCATGCTAGCACTGCCAGCTTGGGCTTCCTTGGTGCTGGGGCCTTTGATTTGGACTGGATTACACAGCCAGCTTGCCCAGAATCTGACTCCCAGGTAGCCCACTGTAGGCTCTATAACCACTGTCAGGCTCTACAACCACATGAGTCAGTTTCTCATACTAAACCTCACTCCTACTGGTTCTGTTTTTCTGGAGAACACTGCCTGAAACAATGACACCGGCAGAGTCCATGGACCTGTGCCCTCTGTTGCTACTCCTAGGCTGGCCTGGGCCCCAGACATCTGAGCATGAGCCACTCCTGTCCTCTGCACTCAAGTCATTGGCAGGCTGGCCACTCTGCCCAACTGACCCTCTCTTACCCAAGAGAACCCTACGACCTGAGATTGCACCCAACCCGGGTGCTTTAATTCCTGAGTCAAAATGTAAGTGACCAAATGTAAGTGTCCTGGGACTGATGAGATGACATTTTCCTCCATCTAAGTCCAAATCCAAGCTTATTTAACTTATAGAGAAATGGGGGAGGGCACCTAAACTTCAGAGCACCAAGTCTATTGGTTTCCTATGGTTGTTGCAATAAATTACCACAAAAGTGGTGTGTGTCTCTTTTTAGTTACTCTAACAAAATATCTGCATTTGGGTAACCCTAAGTCCAGAATGGTCTCATCCTAAGATCTTTATCTAGATTTTTTTATCTACCATGTCTTTTTTTTTTTTTTTTTCAAGCAAGGGCACACTCGCAGGCTCCAGGGGTTAGAACGTGACGGCTGATCAGTTGTGGGGGCCACCATTCAAGCACAGCGCCAGGTCTCCACAATTATAAGCTCACTGCATGTACTTGCACTGAGCTAATATTCCTCTCCCTATGTTAGCTTCCTACTCACTCTGAGCAGGGGCCACTGTTACAAATTACCACAGGCAGGTGGCTTAAGGCAGCAGCAATTCCTTCCCTCACAGTTCTGGAGGCTGCAAATCCAAAGTCAAGGTGTTAGCTGCATTGCATTTGTAGAAGCCCTGGCTCTCAGCTTCCCTTGGCTGCCAGAAATTCCTGCGATTCCTTGGGTTATAGATGATTGGTTATCCCCAGTCTCCGACTCCATCTTCATACATCTGAACCTCCATCTTCCTCTCTGTTCTCTTATAAGGATATTGGCTGTTCAGTTTAGGGCATACCCTAAATCCAAGGTGACCCCTCTCAAGATCCTTAGCGTAACTACTTCTGAAAATACTCCCTTTCTAAAGAGATTTCCATCTGCAGGCTCTGGATGGACACAGCTCAGGGCCCCCATTTACCCTCTCCCAGCAATGTGCACCAGCGTCTACCCCTGGCATAGCCTCCTGCATCTCCACACTGGTCCTGCTGCTCTTGGGTAAACTGACACTAGGCCTGGCCTTTCTCAGGCACCCTAGTCCAGCAATGAAGGTTCTGAGTTCCCCAGTCACTGACTACTCTAACCCCCACCTCTGTCATCATTATACTGTTCTCTGGGCTGCCACGTGAATCCATGCCATTACTAACTTCCCATCATGGGTGCAGTCTTTCTGTTCCCTGCCTCAGTCTATCAGTTTACCTGAGCTGCTGCAACTTATCGCCCAAACCCAAGCATCTCAAAATCATACGCATGTAGCCTCTTATCCTCGTGGAGCTCCGGAGTCTGAAGCAAGATGTAAAATCCAGATGTCGGCAGGCTGTCTTCCTTTTGGGGCCACGTGGAGGTGCTTTTCCAGCCTTTAGAGACTACCTGTGTCCCTTGATTTGTGGCCCCTTCTCCCCTCTTCAGAGGGCATCACCTAGCCTCTGCTTCCATTATCGTGATCCCTGCTCTGTCTCAGGCCCTCCTATCTCTCTCTCCGGGACACCACCAGATCCCTGGGTCCACCAGAGAGGCCAGGATGGCCTTCCCATCTCTAGGTTCTTCACATGGTCGCCTTAGTAAAGTCCATCCTGACATGGAAGATGATCTTCTCACAGGTGCCAGGGATTAGGAGCAGACATGTTTGAGGGATTTTATTCTGTCTGTCACACTCCCACTGCCTGTCTTCTTAGCTTTGTCCCTTTCTGGCCCTAACCTTACATTGAAGTGAGGTGGTGGTGGTGGTGGTGGTGGTGTGTGCGTACTGGTAACAGACAATAAAAGTATACAGGAGGCAATTTTATAACCTGTTATAAGCTAACAGTGCTGTAGGGAAAATAAAGCAGGAGACAAATGGGCTGGGGTGAGCCTTTTCAAGAGAGTGGTGGGTGGACTCCATACAGGAGTCTGCGGGCTAATCATATGGGTGTCTGCCGTAAGCATTCTGGCTGTGCTGAGTCAGCATAGAGGCAGGGGGAGGGCAGGACTTGCCTGCTGTGTGCTCAAGAGAATGAAAAGAGGCCCTGTAGCTGAACGAGAGGCAGCAGTGGAGAGGCAGGCTGGCCAGTGTTCATAGCCTTGTCTTCCGTAGAAATCCTGACTGTAACAGAGATGCTGTAGCAATCTAGCTAAATGTGATGCCTTCATGCACTGCTGATTTGGAGCTTACTTAATATTAAAATGTAGAGCAGAATCTTCTCTACAGGCAGTTTATAGTCTTTGCACTTTACATTACAATGTGGCATCCTCCTTTGCTATCAGAGTCTCCTTGGAGTCTAACAGTACTGAGCACAAAGGATGAACTCAAGCACTGATTTCTTCTTACCTTCAAAATTTGCTCCAGACTGCAAATACTGTGATGACATCTTGCCTCCTGGTGCTGTCCAAAGAAAGTAAGCACATTTAAAAACATCCCATAAATACTGTATAAAGAAGCTAAATTCAAAGCCTTTCTGCCTGTATAAATAGCACACGTGCAAACTATTTGATCCAGCAATTTTGATTCTAGGAATTTATCTTAAAAAAAAATACAAAAACATGAAGGACCATAATATTTTTAGTACCATTTAATAAACAGGGAGTTGATTAAATAATGATGGTATCCGGATGAGAGATTATCATGTGGCCCTTAAAATAATGCTATTGTCACCATTTATCTGTCTATCATATATTGTAAGGTTTTTAAAAAAGCAACTATTTTGAGGGTAGAAAGTGTGATAAAAAAAAAAAAAAATGAATGCAAAGGCCTGGAATATGGCTCAGAGGCATAAGTACCTGGCAAGCGCAGGGTCTGGAGTTTGACCCCAGTACAAAAGCAAACAAACAGAGAACAAAACAACAAACAAACCAAAATTCAACAGACAAACAAACAAAAAAAAGCACACAAAAAAACCAAGAGTTGTTTAAAAAGGTGTTCACCAAGCATTAGTAGTAGTTACCTGATTTGGCTCAACCTCTTACTATAGCTGTAAAATCTAAGGAATTGCAAAAACAACAGCAAGTTATTTGCCAAGATAAAGAAGATAAAAGTGGACTAATTTTTAAATTCCAAGTGAATGCAGGAAAAATGTATGATGAGCCTTATAATTTGGATGTTGCATCTCTTCCAACGGACCCTGTATCAAGGGTTGGTCCTAGAGGGGGTGCTATTGAGAAGCAAGGATGGCCTTAGAAGCTGGTGGGAGGATTTTAGGGCACTAGGAGGCCATGTGGCACAGTCTCTTTTGCTTCCTGGCCATGATGTGAGCAGTTTTCCTCCACAACTCACTCCCTCTGTAGTGTGTTGTCTCACCACAGGCTCGTAGCAGTGGATTGCACTGAATCTGCACTGGAACCGCCACAGCAGTGAGCCAAACTGGGCTTTTCTCTTTTACTTCACTACCTCAGGTATTTTGTTACAGTGACAGAAGACTGAGAAAATGTCAAATGCATTGACTTTTGTCAAAAAAAAAAAAAATCAAAATTTTGATTAGTGAAAGGATTTCCCTCCACTTGTGTGCTCCTCAGAGTCAGGACCTCACTTACCTCACCCTGATTCTGGCCCACAGACGCCCTCAGCACCAAATGTGCTCAACTGCTGAGCTACACCTCCAACCCCTTTTTAATTTTCTTTTTACCTTCCCTCCCTCCCTCTTCTTTTTTCCTCTTATTCTCCCTCATTTCCTTCCTTTTTTTTTCTTTTAGGTTGTTGTTGTTCTTCTTGTTTGTTTTTGAACAGGGTCTCACTGTGTAGCACAAGCTGGCTTTAAATTTATAATCCCTCTGCCTCAGCCTTCCAAGTATATTGCAGATTTGCACCACCACAACCAGTTAGATCTTACTTTTATTTAAAATCTTGACATCTTGTTCATCCTAGATATGTTGTATTACTTTTCCTTTTCTGGAATACTGAATTAAAATACTGATTATTTTTATTCCTGAGTTTTTGCCTCTCCATTGATTTTTTTTTTTTTTTTTTTTTTTTTTGGCCTGAGGAAAGTACCTCCCTTGTTACTATAATACTTATTCTGATTTCTGTATTTTGGATCTATCACTAAGATTTATCAAAGAACTTGCATAACTTTTATGAGAAGAATTATAAAGATATAAGCATGTTGGGGGAAAGGGACTGAAGAATTTATATAAAAAGTTTCACCCATGACAGGAACAAAGAAATAACACATTTGTTATGGTTTGTGTCTACTTGTCCCCCCAAAGCCTCAGGCAGTCATGGGGTCGACTTCTAGAGTTTGTGATTAACTCATGATCCACCAGGATTATGGGTGTGAGTGCTTCTGGGATTATGGGTGTGACTGCCACACCCAGCAATAGCCTGAGTACAGCTTAAGGGAGACAGACTTGCCCTCTGTAGCTGTTGTTGCTGCTACTCCTCCATTTTGCTCTCCGCCCTTTGCTGCTGCCATGAAAGGCTGCCCTCTGCTATGAGATAGTCTGCCTTGGAGCCAGCTGAGTATGGACTGAAACTCTATGAACTGTGAGCTAAATAAACCTTTCCTTCCTCCATTTTGGGTGTTGTCCCAGCAATGAGAGAAGAGTTACTGAGACAGCGTTGTATGTTAGGTTGGCTGTTTAAATTTTTTTCTCAGTAAGCTCAAAGAACCATGTTTAAGACCTAAATGTTCCAGCAAAACATCAGGTGATTACAAACATAGACTGTGGAGCGAAGAAGTCTGCCTTTGAGTCTTGGTCTGCATTTACAGGTGAGTAAGCAAGTTCATTTAAAATTCAAAACTTTTATTGGTACCCACTATGTGCTATGTACTGTTCTAAGTATGGGAGAAAAATCCTTCAAAAAACACAAGACTAAAAGCCTAGCCTTCATGGAGCCTCCTGCCTCAGCCCTCTTAGCTCGTAGCTAAGACTGAAGTTTTATAATGTCCAATCCTAAAGACCTAGAATGACTCTTAACTAGATTTACCAACAGCCAGGCAAGGTGGTGCACACCCGTAATCCCAACACTCAGAGGCTGAGGAAGGAAGATCTCCATGGGTTTGAGGCCAGCCTGCACTACATAATGATTTCAAGGCCAGCCTGACCTACGTAATGAGACCCTGTCTCAAGCAAACAAAGAAAACTCCTTAACAAGCAAGCAAACAAAAAATTGTGTTGTACTAACTGCACTCTCTACCAAATACTATTACAAGCAGTCCATGTTTGGTTTTCACAACCTTTTGTACAACAGTGAAACACATTTCCAGATTCTCTCAACGTGAATAGGAAGCATCTCCCTCCTATAAAAGGACCTTGGTCAGGTTCCCAGTATCTTTTACTTCTCCACCTGCTCCATGTGCACCTTGGACAGTATACAGGCTAAGAGCTGTGTCCTGGGTGGTGTGGACACCAGAGCTGGCAAGTTTCTGTTTACATGACAGCCAGGAGCCACTAGGTCCTTGGTCCTTTTGACCTCTGAGGCCTTGCTGGCATCAAGTTTACTGTTTTGTGTGGACTTTCTTGTTGACTCTCCCTTTTGCAAACTGAAAAAACTGACTTAGAGATTAAGACTGAGTTTCCAGATGGAAGTCAGAGTGTTTTATGAACTAAGAAGCATTAGACATACGTTTTTCTTCCCTTTCCCCCTCCCCCAGCACTGGGGATAGAACCCAGCCTTTTATTCCCTTATTCATTTATTTTTCACTTTCACTAAGTCACCTTAGTGAAAAGGTGACTGCTGCTCAGACTGGACTTGAACTTATGATTTTTCTGCCTTGGCCTCCCAGAGTGCTGGGAATATAGGTGTGCACCACGGTGCCTAGACGCTGGTTGCTATTAATGAAAGATGCACTGCCCTTAGCTCTCAGTTCCTCTCAACAATAACCAAGGAAGAGAGGTTTTCTCTGGTCCTTCCTGCTTCTACAAATGCATCTTAGATAGTAAGAGTCTGGGCCATAGAACAAATACACTCACAAACATAAACGCCCATGTACTAAAGTTAGTATCATTTCTTTAGACTCACCCAGAACCTGTGAGCTGGAGGTACAGTTCACCATATATACTCTGAGGTTAGTCAGGAAAGAAACTAGCACAACTGGCTCGAATCCAGCTCTTAGCCTAACTGCCCACACTGTGCACTGAGTTCTTTCCTGTTTTCCTCCTTTATCCCATCCTATCTCAGTTTTTTGGGCTGTAGTCTGAGGCAAAAGGATGTTCTTTTTAAAGGAGTGTTTGTGGACATGTTCCTAGTTTTAAAATGACACCAAGTTAACTTCCTTTTCTATTTTGCGTTTTTCAAGTGTAGCAAGTGTAGAGTGCTATTCTGCCCTTATCTTCTTTCTTTCTTTTTTTGGTGGAACCAGGGATTGAACTCAGGCCCCTGTGCTTGCCAGGGAAGCGCTTATTCCATTGAGGCATCTCCCCAAACCCCTATTCTACCTTTATCTTATTTTTAGGAGTCCTTGTTTTTTTTTTTTTTTTTTTTTTTTTGGTGGTACCGGGGATTGGACTATGGACCTTGCAATGAGTCCGTATTTGCCACAGTGTCCATTCCTCCTGTGCAGTTGGTACGCTTTCACAACATATCTCCATTCCTCGTCCATCCCTCTCCTTTCCTCCCTCTTCCCCTTCCCTCCATCTCATGAGCCCCTTCTTATTTAAGACCTCTGTCCCTCCTTTCTACCGTTGTCTCTTATTTCGCTCTTATTTATATTTGGGCTCCTCACAGATAAACCGAGTACAGAGCAAGTGATAAAATTGGACTAGGGGCCGGCCAAATAGTTTAGTGGATTAAAATGCCTGCAAGCATGCGCTGGGAAGGGTTCAATCCCTGAGCCTGCAGTGCCGGCCCCCTTCCCCCCAAGCTGAGACCCTGGGAGACTGCGCATGGTGGCACGCGCCTGTAACCCCAGCTCTTGGGAAGCTGTAAACAGGAGAATCACTACGAGTCTAATGTAGTAGTGAGACCCTGAACACCCTGTAGACCCTTCCCTAAAATACAGAAAATAAATAAATAAATAAATATAAATAAATAAAATTGGACCAGACCAGGTGAATTAAGTCATCCAGAATAGAACCCCAGAGCAGCAGAGGCTGCACAGCCAGACCCCTTCCGGAGGAAAGCGGTCTCTGTCCGCGGCCGCCCGACCTGCGGCTCCCTCCCGCTTTACCTCCACAAGTTCGGGTCCCAGGGCCTCCTTTCCAGCCTCTCCTGCGCGGCGCTGGGAAGCGGTGCGCCGAGGCAACCACAGTGCCCTCAGTCCGGCTCTACCCGGCCCCGGTCCCTGTCCCTTTCATCCTGGGAACGGTGTGGGAGCGCATCCTCCAGCGGATCGGGCCAACCGAAGAGTGCGCGAGACTCGCACCCTGTTCAGCGCCGCGCGGACCCCAAAGCGGCCCTCTTGCCTCTGCCCCCCAGCAGCGCTCCTCCTCCCCTCCTTGTCTCGCGTCTGTCCCGGGCACGGTCTCCTCCTTGGCTCAGCCAATCCCCTTGGGGGCTCCAGCACCTACCCCCCCCAGCAGAGCTCTTTCTCCCCCAAGGTTTAAAATGTTTTTATTTTTACGAGCGCGCCTTTCCCGCACGTAGCGGTGACCCTCCTCGTGGGGACTGGCACAGGTTTGTAACCCCTTTCTGCCTTTTGCTTCACCTTCCCTTCGCCTCCGGATCCCCTTGCCATCTGAGGAAGGGCCGCCTCCTTGACCTAATCTCCTTGTTATTTTTGCTCCTTATTTCTACCATGCCTTTCACATAGAAGAAAAACCACACAGTGTCTCTGCTTGCCGGTGGACTTACTCCCCTTAACATTCCTGGTGCCCCCACTTCCCTACATCAGCCAACGATTTACCCTTCTTTCTGGCACAGTAGTTCTCCTTTGCCCAGAATTGACATATCCCCCCCCCCCCCCCCCCCCC
>PVKA01038495.1:0-20198 GCA_004027165.1 Ctenomys sociabilis
TTTTTTTTTTTTTTTTTTTTTAAACGGAACCAGGGATTGAACTCAGGCCCTTGCCCTTGGCAAGGAGGTGCTTATTTAGCCATCTCCCCAGCTCCTAATGGGATTACTATATATACCCAAAGTATGCCAGAACAATCTGCTTGGAGAAGAAAAAGATACATAAAATAAAATAACTTAAAATAAAAAATATATGATTACAAATACAATCATGTATCACTGAACCCAATGGAGATTCATTCTGAGAGATGGATCGTTAGCAGTTGCATTGCTGTGCGAACGTGATAGGGTGCTATGGTGACACTCCTTGAGGACAGCTGTGGCATCAGTAGGTGACGGAATCTCACAGGACAACAGTCACAGCTGCGGTCTGTCAGGACCTGATACGTTTTGTGGCAAATGACAGCCATGTGCTGAGGGTGGCAAAGCCCAACTTGTACTAAGTTTCCACAGCTCACTAAATGGACGTCCAGACATCCGTGTGTGTGCTTCGTGTGGGTGCAGTGAGTTGAATAAGGTGTCGAGGGGTTTTGTGTAAGCGTCCAGGCCTTCCTGCTGAGGACAACTAGCTGCCCGGAAAACGTGTCTAGGAAATCTCTGTTTGAGATTTTAAAATTAGTATCAGAGTGCCTGTGAGAGCCCTGAATTAAGCCTTCTGATTTCTTTAGGCTTCTTACTCATTTCCTTTTATTTCATTCGTGATGGAAATTTATTTCTTACATCAGAGGAAATTATGATGACCAAAGCCCACCCACTTCCTAATCAGCTCAGGTTTGCATTTCTGTCTCACCTATTGTTTCCTTACCTAAGCATGCCTGACGTTTTCATGGCTATAAGAAGTCATGACTTACGATGCACGTAGGTGAATGATGCAGGAAGAGTTAACTGAGCCTCCTTTGCTGTGTGTGTTCGTACTCATGTTGGGTTCAGCATATGCACCGACTAGGCACTTGCCGAATATTTAAACACATGAGTAACAGTGGATATTATGCAATGCGGAACAATAAACGGCTTGAGGGAGGAACAGCCTACCTCCTTTCTTTCAGTAGTTTGGTTGACATCTAGTTCCTGTTCCATAGAGTTCACCAGTTTAACGGGTATTAGTCTTTGGTTCTTGGCTTTTGCATATAGATATATACAACTATGGCTGTAGTTGCTGTTACAACACTTTCAGGTTTGGGGACAGGGGTGGTACTGGGAATCCAATTCAGGACGTCATGCTTACCAGGCAGGTGCTTTGCCAATGAGCCAAGTCCCTGGCCCCCATACATGGCAAATGACAATCAATTAATTTTCTCAACTTCCTTGCATTGAGAAATCCTTCCCACATCATTATCTGTTATTTCAAAGTCATGTATTCCAAGGTTTGTCAGTAAAAACACATGAGAGAAGGGAATTACACAAATGGGTTGTATAACTCTGACTACCTCTTCCTTCTCTTCCTCCTCCAACTCCTTCTCCTCCTTCAATTCCTCCTCCTTTTTTTTTTTTTTTTTGGTCTTTTTGAGATGGTTTCGCTGTGCAGTTCAGTTTGGGCTTAAACTCTTTTTTTCTTTTTTTTTTTTTTTGTATTTTAGGGAAGGGTCTACAAGGTGTTCAGGGTCTCATTACCAGATTGGAGTCATACTGATTTTCCTGTTTCCAGCCTCCCAAGTGCTGGGCTTATAGGTGCGTGCCACCATGCCCAGGCCTAATTGCCTTCTTAGCACACCCTCGGGGCAGGGCTGCCATGGCAGGCCCAGGGATCAAACCCCCTACCCCGGCACCTGCTTGCATGAAACTCACTTTATATTACAGGGTGACATCCAATTTGTGGTGATTCTCCTGCCTCAGCCTCTTGATTGCCGGGATTACAAATGTGCAGAACCATATCCTGCTCTTTCTTCATTTCAAAAGGCTTCCTCCATCTCCCGAGTGAGCCCAATCTCCTACCAGCCAGATGCTAATCTGCTTTCCATTTCTATGAGTTCCTGACAGTGACGTTGCATAGGAAGATGATTGCAGAACATATAATTTTATTTTTGTGCACTGCTGGTTGTTGGTGCTGGGGATGGATCCCAGGGCCTTGTGTGTGCAGAATGCATGCGCCCCTGCCGAGCTCTGCCTGCGGCCTTCCTTACCTGTGATCTTAGGCTGCCTTGCTTCTTTCTGTTAGGGAACTGTGAATTCCGA
Source organism: Ctenomys sociabilis (assembly GCA_004027165.1). Lineage (NCBI taxonomy): Eukaryota > Metazoa > Chordata > Mammalia > Rodentia > Ctenomyidae > Ctenomys > Ctenomys sociabilis. Next base: position 2,170 of record PVKA01038495.1, read on the forward strand.
TGGGTCAACTTCATTGTGTTGAGAAACACCTAGGAGATTAGTAAACACGCTCCTCTGTGTGTGTGTGTGTGTATGATTAGTGCACAATGGACTTACTTCTATATGTGGTCCCTTGCCAGGTTTTCCCTGTCCTCTTCTGCTGCCCTGCTTCCTGGTCGCCCTCAGCAGACCAGCTTTGCTCTGTGATGTACCCCCTCCATAGAAGTTACTCCTTTGAGGAGCCTGGCTGTGGACAGAATCCCCAGAACCGTGAACCCACTCAGAACTCCCCTCCTCTAAGTGGTGTATGTCCAAGATTACAGTGAGAAACACAAGGACCGGAGGTCGGAAAGGAAGCTTTCTTCCTGAGGAAGAAAAACGTGAGGAGACAGTTCTTAGAGGGTGAAGACAGAGACAGTCTGTGTTAAAGAAGCCCAAGGCTGAACACTTGAGCGTGGAATGCGCAACATGCTGAAGCACAGGAGACAATGGGAACCTTGACAGGTGTGGTGAGTGCAGTCTTCTTTGCTACCACCTTGGCTGCTTGGATCCTCCTTTGAAAAAGTCTCCTAAACAGGCTGTGAATTGGTATGTCAAGGGTATGATTCTTCATCTTCTAAGGAACATGAAGACGAAGCTGAAAGAATCTCAGGAGCTCAGCATGGAACTGAAAAATCCAAAAGAAAGAAAAGATTTTCTGTGGTGTTTTTGAAAATTGTGAAACTTAGGTAATAGCAGATGAATTTCTCATTTGTAATATGTTGAATTGTAAAATCTTACAGAATGTTCTCAATAAAGGTGTTGAAATAGGAAAAGAAAATTGTGCGTGTCCAGTGCTGGGCAGGTTGGCTAATAGCTGGCTTATCCATGACATGGTACGTAGGGGCCGTGATTCCTTTGCGTGATTGGGAAGTCTCAACTCTCAGCTGGCTGTATCACATTCCTCTGATGGAGGATGATTCCAGCTCATTGCTCTTGGGAAGTACCTCTCTGGATCAGTAGTAACATAGGGGCTGGGGAGATGGCCCAGTGGAATAAGTGCTTCCCTGGCAAGTGCAAGGGCCTGAGTTCGATCGATCCCTGGTTCTGAAAAAAAAAAAAGGTAGCAATCTATTATTTTTTATTGTTATTTTTACTAATGGGCCAAGGAGATCGCTCAGTGGCCTATGTGCCTGGCTAATATTTTTACTACTACGTGTTTGGGATACATAAGTTGGAGACTCAAAGTTATCAACCATAGAGCTTCCAGGCAACGTGAGTGCACTTCATTCTCAGTTCCTTGCTTTCTCCAGCTCCTTCCTCTGGCCTGGGGTTGTCAGAAGTTGTCCCAAGGAATTAGTAAAGAAGAGAACATTGTAGGCATTGCCTAGGCCTGAATAGCGGTTTCTGTTGAACTAAATTTGTAAGTAAAAGGGAATTTCTCCTAAAGAGTCAACAAAGAGATTGTGTGGCATGGTGGTGAACAACAGAGATGACTTACCCGCTGATATTGATCCAGACTTGTCCGCCTGAGTGAGAAGGAGACGCAGGGCTCAGAGTAGAGACCTGGAACCCCGAGGCGGGAGCCGTGAGGGTGTGCAGTTTCTGCACAACAGGAATCAGGATGCATTGTGAGCAGTGAAGGCTCTCCAGTGGGAGGTGGGTTTTATTGCTGCTGCTGAATACTAAATCATGGCCTGTGCAGTGTCAAATGTTACAGACCACAAAGTTCATATTCTCCTGGAGATAGAGTGTGAAGATGGGGGGAGAATCCTTTTTGCTAATTGTCTGTTTCTCCCGTGCCTCCTGATAAGAATGTTGACAGCTTGGTTTTTGCCTGTGGCATAAATCTGCAGGGTACCACAAGGAAATCCAGGTTCCATCCATGCTGTGTATCTTGATTCCTTACATTAGCTTTATGTGGAAAAGTAACTGAAACAGTGATTCCTCTGAGAAACTCCCATCCCCCATCAATAGAGCATAGAGCAAGAAAATTCCCCACCCCGAAGCAAGACTGGTTCCTCTGCCTGCCACCTCCTCCCCTGGCTTTTCCCAGTCACCTGTGTCTTCCCACCTTCTGTCCCTGGTTAGTCCCTCTCCTGGGAGCTGCTTCTGAACATCCAAGTTCATCTGCTGCCTGGTTTTGTTGGGCTGGATGTGATGTTTACTCTCAGCTGTGTCATGGTCATATACTTTTGACCTTTTTTTTTTAGAATATAAATTTTTTTGTGTGCATCTTGCTGTTTTGCCATGCCCAAGATCATCCTATTTTTATTCCTGGTAAATTGCTATTTTCTTAACTCTTCCCTTGGCAACAGACCACCTCACGTGTCTGTCTTCTTATAAGCAGAGCTGCATGTGCATGAGAGGACAGCTTTGGGAGTGGTGTTCCACTCATTGGGAGTAAAAACACTGTTGACTGGGAAGGACCCCGCATTCCTCATTAGCATCAGCCGGCCCGCTGGCGCTGGTGCAGGGTCTTACTTTGCTTGCATAAGCGCTGCCCTGCATTTCTTTTTTTTTTTTTTTTTTTTTTTTTTTTTTTTTTTTTTTTTGTCTTTTTTGAGACAGGGTCTCATTATGCAGTTCAGGCTGGCCTTAAGCTCACTTTGTAGCAGCTCAGGCTGGTCTTGAACTCACAACAATCCTCCTGCCTCAGCCTCCTGAGTGCTGGGATTACAGACATGCGCCACCATGCCTGGCGTTGCCCTGCATTTCTTACCTAATGACAACACTGCTAGGTTGCAGATGGACCTTAGGCAGCCACTGTCTGCAGCTGCATTTTGTAAGATTTTCAGCTCCATGAGAGGCATGGATCGTGTTTTTCTTTGGACAGTATGGCAGTGCTTTGACAAATACTGAGGGACAGCTCTTCTTTGCCTCTGTATGTCCCTTTAATCTCATCATTAGGCTACCTGTTCTGTTTTAAATGAAGCTTCTTGTAGTTCACAGTCAGTGCCACTTCTTTGCTTTTTTTTTTTCTTTTTAAATGCCTTGTTATATGCCTGGGGAAAGCTGCCAATCAAATATGCCCACTGGTCATAAATACAAAGTGATTTTTTGTTTGCACTCTTACTTGACTCAGCAGAGCTACTATAGCCCGACCTGTAAAGGATTTCCCCCCATCCTTTTGCCTGAGGAGTAAATCTGCTTTGATGGGTATTACCCACAGTGGTTCCTCGTGAATGCTGGTATGTGTGATCATCGCATTCCATTTCCCTATTGTCTGAGTCTTGGCTGTTGTAAATTGCACAACAAGGACAGCACTGAAAGAATAGTAACTCAAGGGAAACTAGAGTCCTCCCTGTGAAGCTCACATAGTGGCCAGAATTTTGGGCCTGAGGACATGAGTGATATCTTGTCATCGTGCAGATAAGAATTTCCAATAAGAGTTAAACTCTTCAATATCTCCTCCTTCCAAGCCTTCCTATTAGAGGTCATTCACAGGTCGGGAGAAGTTGAGAACTCTTGTCAACAGCACAGGAGTGTGAGCAGAAGTGGATTCTCTGCACACTGAAGTGCTATGCCTGGGAGCAGCAGTAACAGATGGCTCGAGCTGTCTAGGAGCATTTGAAACCCAAGATTAAAGAACAGCTGCTCAGTACTGTGTGACCCAATCAAAATCTGATTACAGAACTTCGATCCTGAATGCAGCAAAGTAATCCAGTATAGTCCAGTACTTTATAATAGTGGTAGGTTATCTGTGTGACTGACAGTGTCAGAAATTGACTAGAGCCGTTTACAGATCAGCTTACTATTATGGCCTTATTTTATATACCTCATTTTTATACTTTTCTGCTGGATGGTTAAGACCAAGACAAAGCAAGACCTATATAACAAAGAAATGTAACTTGTACTTGACAAGGTCTCTGATGAAAGTAAAGAAAAAAAGAGGATTATAAATGACCTTTTTTGTATATATATATATATATTTATATATACAAAATAGCATAGATATACAGTTACTTTCTCTTAGTTCAGTGAGAAGAAAGTTTCTTTTTTTGGTGGAACTGGGGATTGAATTGAGGCCTTTGCACTTGCCAGGCAAGCACTTATTCCACTGAGCCATCTCCTTGGCCCCAGAGAAGAAAGTTTTGAACTAATATTGTTTAGACAAAATATCATGTCTGCATCTTGTACTATGAATAACTACTACGATGACAACAATATGCAATGTATTAATTATTGCAACTGTCCTACTAACCTGTTTTGAAACTGTTTCATTGCTGCTTTTTTCTCAATAAAATTAATAATAATAAAAAAAAAATAAACTTCCATCCTGACATTATCTCCGCTGCCAGCAAGTATCCAGCAGCTGCTTATTTCTTGGGTGGCTGGATGAGTGAGAACAAGTCCGTTTTCAGCTGAAGAAATGCAGATGGCAGGTAAGCACACGGAAAAGTGTTTAACATCATTGGTCATTGGAGAGATGCAAAGCAAAACAACACTGAGCTTCTACCTCACCCCAGAAAGAATGGCTCTCTTCAAGAAATTGGTGCAATAACAAATGTTGAAGGGGCTGAGGGGAAAAAAGAAACCATTCTCCACTGCTGGTGGAGTATAGACTAGTACAACTACTACAGAAATCAGTGTGGAGAGTCCTCAAAACACTGGGATTGGAATTTGCATTCAAGCCAGCTGTTTCTCTCCTGGTACTTTCCAAGAACTGAAAACATCATACTACAGAAATATATGTGTGACCATGTTTATAGCAGTGCAATTTGTCATCGCTAAATCTTGGAAACAACCCAGATACCCAGCATCTGAGCAATAGATAAAAAAAGATATGGTGATTTTACACATTGGAGTATTACTCAGGTAGAAAGAAAGATCAGTTTGAGGCTTTCTTTTTAATCGTAGTATCATAATCTGCAACCCAGCCACCTTCAGAGCTCCCTCCCCGTGAAGCCCTGGGGTTCAGGACTGTGTAGATAGAAGCCTTCCCATGCACCTGTCAGCTTCCTTGTTATCCTGGGAGTGTGTCATTGCCCTCTAGCACGTTGACTGTGCTCCCTGGCTTGTGTACGCTCCTCTTTATGTGGGGCTTCCCACCCCGAGCGGAGGCAGAGGGAAGGGCGGGCAGCTCGGAGGAGCGCACGCACTGCCTGTCTGCCTCGCCAGTCCCTGGAGCTGGCCCCGCAGGCCGCTGCTGCTGTGAGGAGTCTGGGAATTCGTCGCGTACGTGGCAGGAAAGCATGCCCAGAATCGATGTAAGCTGGGGGCCAGCCCTCTAACTCTTCAGAAGACCCACCTCAAAGTGACAGTGTCTCGTGCCTGTAAGTTGGCAGAGGAGGCTCCGCTGCGCGCACGGCTTCTTACGTAACCGAGCGAGTGGGTGTGTGCAGGCAGTGTCTTCAGAGTGGAATTAGAACAGAAAATATTGATGACGTGACTACTGCTGGCATCCTGTCAGACTCTGAGGTGCGTGACAGTTTCGCTCTTTTGAAACTCTGCGAATAAATAATAATGGCAAAGCACAGCTCCAGGGAGAAGGAACTTGTAACTTGGTAACCAGAGGCAAAAGTGTGTTCTCAGTAGGAACGAGTGATTCTGCAGCCTGCTGTGGCTCTGTCTTCTTCGTAGGCCATTCTGCCATATGCAGAGTGCATTTCTTCTAATGAACACAGAAGAGTAGGAATTTGGTTGTTTGTTTTCACAGTAAATTCCGGTGCATCCATTTAGCAAGTGGGGCATAAATACTTACAAAATACGTTGCAAAGTTGTGCTAGGTGATCAGATCATCCATGGTAGTAACGTGCTTTCATTTGGCTTTATTTTATTTGTGTTTTGCTTCAGGACTGAAAATTCCAGACCTTGCTCTTGCCAGGCAAACTCTTGTGCCACTGAGCTGTATCCCTGGCCCTTGATGTGGTTGTGTTAGATTGCTTGTCCTTTCTTGCTTTTCTCCTTTCTTCCCTTTTCTTTCTTTCCATCTCTCCCTCTCTATTCCCCTTCTTTTCTTTTTTGCCTCCCTTCCTCTATCCCTCCCTCTCTCCCTCCTTCCCTTCCTTTCATTTCTGTTTTCTCCCTTCCTCCTTCCCCCTTTTCCCTCTCCTCCCTTTCTCCCTTCTTCCCTCTTTCCTTTCTTTCCTTGCCTCTGAAAGGAGGCACTTAAGCAAAAAGCTAGTGATTTCCAGAACTGCATACCTGAGCTGGCTGCATCCTTCCACAGCTGTGTGCCTTGGGGCCCAATTCTTTCCCTGACTTTCCTTGCACATGAAGAGAAAGTAGTAATGTCTGCATCGTATGGCAGCTAAGCACAGTCCCTAGCACTTGTAAGCATTCACTGAGCAGTAGATGTTTCCAGTGTTTGTAAAGGAAGAAAAGGCTGTATAGGGTACCAAAAGGTATATGCTTACTTCTCTAAGAACTCCTCTTGGAATGCATCCACAAGCGATTATAAAATGAGGATGAGTAGGTGAACTAATGAACTGCTTAATAAATAGAATCAGATAATACATGGCATGGGGTAGTGTTTTTTGCAGTTCAAGTGAGTGCTCCTTCTGGCCAACCCAGCTTTTTTATGTCCCCCCTGCCCTTAGAGGCACATTTCAAAGGCCTTAATTCAATTCCTCTACCTGATGCTCTCTTTCCACCAGTTTTTCTTAACCATTCTCAGCCAGGTCTTGAATCTGTGGATATGCTCCCTGTCTTGAGCCTAGGAAAAGATCTTTGATCTTTGAATTTTAACCTGTTACTATTGATGTGGTAACTTGGGTGTTCTGCGAAGCTGCTGAACTTTGTTCAACCCTGTGGTGTTCTGTGGTATGAAATACAGCGAATCATCCGGGTCAAATGTCTTCAAAACACCTGTGTCACACAAGAATATTTCCAAGTAACAGTCTGTGAATTTTTGTATTTACGGTAAGATATGTAATGCATGCATTTTATATTATAAGCAATACATAACTTTAAAATTTGACCAGACACCAAAGCTTTATTATTTCATACATATTAAATGTAGTAAAAAACTTAGCATGTTTCTCTCTCTCTCTCTCTCTCTCTCTCTCTCTCTGTCTCTCTCTGTCTGTCTCTGTCTCTCTTGTCTCATGCTAGAGATCAAACTTGGTGTCTTGCACACGCTAGACAGACACCTAACTGCAAGCCACATCTGTACCCTCTAAAATAGAAATCAAGTGAAGTTTTCTTTACTACGCTTTGTAGTATAATTTTAAATTAAGCATTGTGGTGCCTAAAACCTCGGTGTTTTTGATCAGAATTACTTGGGCTATGGTGGGTCTTTTGTGCTTGCACATGAATTTTAGGATTGCTTATTGTAGCTCTTTGAAGACTGCCATTAATGCTCTGCTGGGAGAATTGTGTTGATGAGTGAGTTTTCCTTTTTTTTCTGGGGTCTCCTTCAATTTCTTTCTTCACTGTTCTGAAATTTTCATCACAGAGCTCTTTTAGTTTGACCAGCTTGATCTCTTGGTATTTTATTTGAAGGTATTGGGAGTTGAGTTACTTTCCTGATTTCTTTTTCAGCCAGTCCATTATCATTGTATAGAAAACCTATTGGTTTTTTTTTTTTTTTTGTCTTTTTGAGACAGGGTCTCACTATGCAGTTCAGGCTGCCTCGAGCTCACTTTGTAGCTCAGGCTGGTCTCGAACTCACAACAATCCTCCTGCCTCAGCCTCCCGAGTGCTGGGATTACAGGCATGCGCCACCACGCCCGGCTCTATTGGTTTTTTTAAGGTTCATTAAATATCTTGCTACATTCCTGAACTCATTTATCCACTCAGTGAGTCTTTTGGTAGAATGTTTAGGGTTTTCTAACTGTAATATCATATTATTTGCAAACAAGCATAGTTTGCCTTTTTTTCTCTTTGGATTCCTTTTATTTTTTTCTCTTGCTTAATTACTATAGCTAAAATTTAAAGAGTTATATTAAATAAGAGTGGTGTCTTAGTTACTCTTCTCTCGTTGCTGGGACAAATACCCAACACCCAAAATGAAGGAAGGAAAGGTTTATTTAGCTCACAGTTACTGGAGGTTTCAGTCCATACACAGCTGGTTCCAAGGCAGATCTGCACAAGGCAGAGGGCAGCCTTTCATGTCGGTGGCAAAGAGCAAGAGCGCACAAGGGGGAGCAGCAGCAGCTCAAGCACCGAGCTTTTCTTCCCTCCTTACATTGAAATGCAAATTACCTGTCCCAGGTCAGGTGCAGCAACCGTACCCACAGTAATCAATCGCAAACTCCAGAAGCTGCCCCAGTACTGCATGAGGCTTTAGGGGGACAACTACATATAAGCCATAACAAGTGATAAAGAGTGGAATTCTTGCTTTGTCTCTGATTTCAGAGAAAATGCTTTTAATTTTTCCCCTTTTACAATGATGTTGACTCTGCATTTGTTATTATGCCCTTTAATACTTAGCTATGCATCATTACCTTATTCCTTGAGGGTTGTTATCAGGAAGGGATATTTAATTTGGTCAAAGGCTTTTTCTCCATCAGTTGACAGATTCATTTGATTTTTACCATGGATTCCATGTATATGCCAAATGGCATTTATTGATTTGGGTGTATTGAACCATCCTTGCATCCCTGAAATAAAACCAACTGGGTTATGATGGTACTGGCGGGAAAAAAAAACAAACTCATAGACCAGTGGAACAGAATAGAGAGCATAGAAAGAAACCCACACAGTACATCTGTCTGATTTTTTGTTTGTTTGTTTGTTTGTTTGTTTTATTGAAGTACAAATATTAATGAGACAGTTTTAGGATACCTTGACAAGATGGATTTGATAAATTAATACATTGCAAACTGTTTTCATAATGTTTTAGTATCATAGAAGGTGCATACATGATATTATACTTACAGACATTATTATACAGTAAGTCTAACAGTAAATTAAGAGAGTATAGCTGTTTGCATATCTTATTTTTTATACCTGAATTACATCAAAGATTCAATAATTAATACTTTCTACCTTGATATTTTCCTAGTGGTTGTCCATAGTACTAGAAGCCAACATAATACCTGTCCAACCACTATTAGTGCAAATCTTGCTTCTCATAGAATTATGCAGAAGCACGGCATATTTATCCTAACTGTATGGTTTATACACACACATCATGATTCTTCCTTTCTATACCCCTTCCTTTGTCTACACCTGTCAAAGATGGGCACTCCATTGTCATTCAACTAGTTTAGGTGCCTGAACTCGATGACACAATCCAACAGAGTCCAGCATTCCACAATAGTGAGTTATCCGAAGAAGTGATCGACCATAGCCATTTACAGCTCAACTTATTATTATGGCCCCGCAGTGTGTACTTCATTTTTATACTTTTCTGCTGGATGGTTAAGACTGTCTGATTCTGAATAAAAGAATCAAAATATTTATGTTGTTTTGGGAATAATCCCACAAGGGGATTAGCTGGATTGAATGGGGTTTAAAGTCCTGGTTTTCTTTTTTCTTTTCTTTTTTTGGTGCAGGTTCTCACTATGCATGCAGCCCACGTTCATAGTGATCTTCCTGCTTTTTGCCTCCCACGTGCTGGGATTACAGGCGCATGCCACCACGCCCGGATTGCATCGCTGGCTCAGCGCACATGTAGGCTGGGCTGTCCCGGCATGGGGAACCAGGGATCGAACCCTGGTCCCTGTGCTTACCTAAGCAAGTGCTTAGTCTGCTGAGCTATACTGCTGGCCCTACTCCTGGTTTTTTTTTTTTAAGGAGTCTCCACACTGATTTCCATAATGGCTGCACCAGTCTACATTCCCACCAGCAGTGAAGAAGGGTTCCTTTTTCCCCACAACCTCTCCAACATTTGTTGTTGCTTTATTTCTTTATGACAGCCATTCTCTCTGGGGTGAGATGGTATCTCAGTGTTGTTTTAAATTACATTTCACAAATGACTAGTGGTGTGGAATTATTTCTTTCATGCATTTATTAGCTTCTTGTATTTCAAATTCCCCTTTCTGGGAATTTTCTCAAAAGAAATGATTTTGTTCCTGATTTCAGAGGAAAATTATTGTAATGACATATGTGCACCTGTGTTTATAGCAGTACAATTTGTGATAGCCAAATCTTGGAAACAGCCACCATGCGTGTCACCTGAGAAATTGGTGAAAAAGATGAGGTGTTTTTATAAATTGGAGTATTACCCAGCTATAAAGAATAATAAACTTGAAGCCTTCTTATGTAAGTGTATGCCACTTGAAGATATACTCATAAGTGAAATGAATCAGGCCCACATGTGTAAGTATCATATAGTCTCCCTAGTGTAAGAATGCAAAAGAAGAAATAAAAATTGAAAGGTATATCACAATTAAATGGAAAACGAGAATGTAAGGATTAAACACCAAAGAGAGGCCAAGGAGATAAGCTAGGAAATACGAGAATGGCAAAGCCATACATTTATATGCACAGATAGTTAAGGCAATGATCCTGAGAATCTTCAGCAGGTTTTTGAAACTAGCAGTTATCCGGTAGGATTCTCACTCTGACTAATTATATATGTTGGTATCTATGAACTAAGCAACTACACCGAGAATAGCAATGGGTGACACTAAAACCGTGCTTGGAATGCCTGTCATTCTGGTCTTCTAAATCTGTACTGCTTCTAATATCATGTCAGTTATTCCTACACCTTCTCTTAAAGTAAATGTTCATAAAAGAAAAAAAAGAGGTAACAAAATACGTATGTTGGAGAATAGCAAAGGAAAAACTAAGAGAGTAAAGAGACTCCTCATAGCATGGGAGAAGATGTTTACCAGCTCCGCTTTTGACAGAAGATTGGTATCTAGAATACGTAAAAATCTCAACTCCCCCAGATGCTGCTTCTGATCCAGGCATTCCAAGCCTCCTCTCAGTGTGCTGGGACCTCACTGTGTTAATCCCTTTCCAAAGGCAGCCATCTGCAGTCAAATGCTCTACCACTGAGCTCTACCTGCAAAGGCAGCCACCTGTAGGAGCACCTGGTCTCGGCATCAACACTGTGGACCAGGGAGCTGTGCAGTTCCTTGTAGTGGGAGGTTCTGTGCCTTGTAGAATGTTTGGCGCTATAGGCAGCTTCTACCCCTGACCAGGGATAGTCAGGGACACTCTCCCCTCTCTGGTCTGCCATGGTGACAACTAAAACTGCCTGCAGACATTTCCTAACATTCAAGGACAGAATTTCCTGCAGTTATGGCAACACACTTGGATTAGATTAATATGCTTGTGCAATTAACTTGTCTGGAAGCTTAGTGTAGATCACATCAGAAGGAAGTGTAGAAGCTGTGAATAAACTAATCACCACATAAGTTTTCATGCATACCTCTCCATTCCTCTAGGTGTTGCTATTGATAAATACCTAGGGTGTTTGGGCTCTACGTGAGCAGGAAATAAAAATTAACGTGCCTCAGATTTTCTGACATAGCAGAGGTGTGCAACAGCCGTGAATGTGAGGTGTATGTTTATGTTCCATGCGCATATGCCTCAATTTTTTGGAAAACAGCTTAATTAGAATAAATATATTAACTCTGACACGTATTTTTATATTCTATTAAAATATTAATTTATTAAATATTTGTTATAATTAACATATTATATTATTATATAAATATTATTAAATGATAGTATATTCTGTAAGTATTAAATAATTATATTTGTGATATTCTCTGTACTTAGCTGGCTGGCTTCTTTTCTCCCTTTCTTCCTTTCTTCTTCCTTTGTTTCTTTCTTCCTTCTAAGGATTGGATTCCAGGACTTTGCATTGAGTGATAATTCAATCTTTTTGAAAACTTTTCTTTTTTCCATTTCTGCCTTTCTGCCTTCTTATTTTTTTGAGGTTGGATCTTTCTAAGTTACTCAGGAGGCTGGGATTGAACTTGAGGTCCTCATTGGGTAGCCTTCCCAAATGCTAGGATTAAAGGTGGAGAAATAATTTTTCCTCCGCAAGCATACTTTGCCATTCACTGGTCATAATAAACTCAGTTTCTTTGTCTGTCATTCTAGTTGTGCAGATGTAAAGCTTATGTGTTTCCCAAGTTCTTCCTTATAACTCGAAATGAGCTTTTCACTAGGCATAAGTATCATATTTGTAACTTTCTTCTATTCCATTCAGAACTACTCTTTCTGAAGCCTTTTATTTATTTATTTATTTATTTATTTATTTATTTATTTATTTATTTGGTGGAACTTGCCAGGGAAGCGCTTGTTCTACTGAGCCATCTCCCCAACCCCTGAAGCCTTTTAAAATTGCCACTGGTTTATAAGAAATTTAGGCCATGAGGGGGCTGAGGTGGTAGCTCACTGTGTCATAAGCACCTGTGTGGCAAGAGGAAGGCCCTAATTTAACCCATGCATTGGAAATTTTCTTTGTCTTTATTTTTTCCTTTGAGATAGTTTGAACCTAAACAATGCTGTGGTCCCCCTCCCAAATTAGGAATTTCCCTTTTTTTTTTTTTTTCCTAAGGCAGTTGAAGCAAGTTGCAGGCATAATACTCTTGAGTTGTTTTCTAGGAATAGGGACCTTCTTCTCCATAATCACCCCCCCTCCCCCAGCCACATTAGGAAAATAACCTCAGCTCACACTGCAGGTCAAGTGCTGACTGCTAGTGAAGACCAGGACAGAGTCCTGTGCTGCATTTGTGTTCATGTTCCTCTGGTCTGCCTGGGAAGCCTCTTTTCTTCCCAGCCCCTGCCCTGTGCCTCCTACTTGCCGCTGAAAGGCTTCTCCGCCCGTGGACACCCCATAAGCCTGCCAGTCTGGGAAGCCTCCATCTTTCTCCCTCCCTGGGGGCCAAGGCCATGCACATGAGAGCTTTCTGCTCCCTCATGCCTGTATTACCTTACTGGTGGCCACACCAGTTCTCTCAGGAAAGTGAGCGATGCTTTCCTCCTGTTAGCCAAAGGAGGTTCTCAAACTTGACCCTCTCAGGGGCATTCCAACCAGTGCTGACCTTTACCTCCAGCCCCTGGACTCCCTGTCACTGACCTGCATGTGTCCTGTGTGCAAGAATCTCTTAAAGTTCCTTAAACTGACTCTTTGTGTAGCCAGGATTTAAAAACATTCCTTTACACTATAGCGAGAGTTCTGTACTCCTGTGCATAAAGTTAATATCTATTGTAGCATGTTTGTTTTTGTGTGTGTGTGTGTGTGTGTGTGTGTGTGTAGAAAGAACAGAAAGGTGGCCTCATGTTAAGTGGCAAGTTGCTTGATTTAAGAAATTTTAACTTAAAATCTTTTGTCCCTTTGAACAAAGCATACGCTTTACATATACTTTGTTTAGAAAGAAAGAACAAGGGGCTGGGGAAATGGCTCAGCAGAATAGGCACTTGCCTGGCAAGTGCAAGCACCCGAGTTCAGTCTGCAGTTCTGCCAAAAGAAAAAAAAAAAGAAAAGAAAGAACAATTCCTGTGTTCATCAGTAGCTCAGCAGAGACTCAGGTTATATCAAAAGGTATAGAAACTAGGATAAACTATTCACACTAACATGATTTTGATTGCTCCATTCGACATTTCCTCCGGGTGTCAAATTAGACATTGGGTGTAGAAATACGATACAGGTATTTCAGATTTTACTCAGCAGTGCTGGGCTTCCATTTTACTGCAAGAGTCCAGCAGCCTCCTTCAAATCCCGGGCCTCACAGTGTTTCAGGATGGCTGGGGAGAGAGAGCCACTCTCAGGAAGGCCAAAGTAGAAGGCACGTTAACAGAACTGGCAGAGTACAAGTTTTGTAACTGCGCAGGTCCACCCCACAGCAAATGAGGCATGTCTGGGGCCAAGGGTGTATTTATCTGAACCATGTTCACTGAGGTCAAATGTTAGGAAACGCAGTATCAAGAGGGAATTAATAGTGGAAAGACTTTATTTTAAGAGAGGCAAGGGAACCTTGCTGTCATAGCATAGCTACTTGGGGATTTACGCATGGTGCCTTTCCCTCAAAAGTCTGTGGGAGGGGTCAGGGTGGTCCGACACAAAGGAAAGCCCAGGGACTTGGATGTGCCTTTGGAGCCTGTTGACAGGATACTGAAATCACAAAGATGCAAGGCTGTGTTCTGTCCAAGAGCCAAGCATACAAAGCGAGATAAACAGTTTTTTTCTGTGCCATCATTTCTTTGGTTCTTCTTCCTTCTTTTCCCTCTAGTACCAAAAATATTTCTGCAAACTTAGCATTTCCACCGCTTCTCCCCAGCGGTCAGTCTCAGATACCATGTCCTGGGCCTGTGTCTCCCATAACTTGTTCCTTTCCAAAGGCCATGCCAAATACAAGGCAAGGGGCTTATGTGAGTCAGATGGGCTCAGTTGGAGTTCTGTCGGTGGTGGCTAACTCGTGCAATGAATGGCAAGGCAGGAACAAAAACACATGCAATTATGTATAAAAGTTAACCCTAGCTGGGCGTGGTGATGCATGCCTGTAATCCCAGCACTCGGGAGGCTGAGGCAGGAGGATTGTTGTGAGTTCAAGACCAGCCTGAGCTACAAAGTGAGCTTAAAACCAGCCTGAACTGCATAGTGAGACCCAGTCTCAAAAAGACAAAAAAAAAAAAAAAAAAAAAAAAAAGTTAACCCTGATGTAGTCACCTTTACACGGTCTGCTTGAGTGAGGGATATTATACTGGTCCACTAGAACTGCTACCTTATTGGTGGCTCTAAAAATATGACTTTACCCTCCCAGGGGCCATTGAGCAGGACCTGTAGACATTTTGTTGGTAATGACTTGGTGGGAAAGTACTGAAGAATGGAGGCTGGGAGTCCTGCTACAGAGATCCTTGCCAATTTATAGTATCGAGTTTCAGAAGCCAGGCTCAGGGTAACAATATCATCTTGTGGCCATTTGGCATTTCATAGTACATTCCTTTTCTGATTCCTGAAGGCTTTCACAAACTGAACTGTCTTCATAATCAATTACTTAGGGTGCTTTTGAGATTCGAAGGGTTTTGTCTTAACTCAGACTTCTCCATTTCATTGTTTATTTTCACTTCTCTGACATTCATCATTTACCCCAGATTGAAGTAAGAAGAAGTGAGGCAGAGTTCAGAACCTAACGTGGGTCACGGACTGATAAGATAAAGGCCTGCACCTTAATCATTATCAACTGAGGCTGTAGAAACAGCTCTTGTATTGATACCACTCATATTTATTTTTCTTCGTTATTTTGGAATGTGCAAATATTATGCAGCTGATAGGCCTCGCCCATCTGTTTTCTCTCCCTTTTAAAAATACAACTGGAAGTTGCTGTTTCCATTCTCAGCATTCTGTACTTTGGGACAGCTGAGCCTTGTGAATAAATTTAAAAAGCAGTCTCCCTTTGAAGAAAAGAAAGTTTAGACCCAAACTGTATCATGATGAAAATCTTAAGGGATTTTTGTGCTGTCTGTTGCATTTTGTGTGTAATTTTATCAATGCAGTAAATCTACTTCAGATGCATTTTATGACTTATTTTGTTAAACCAAAAGGATGTCAATACTTTACCATTTTTTCTCAGTTGTGCAGATTGTATATGCTGGAGCAGAGTAATACTCATACTGTGGGTGTACTGGTTTCCAAAATACTCATTGGCCAAGTGCTACTTTTAGGAATTAGCAGCTTTTGAAAGCAAACAGATACCTGAATTTGAGGGAGAGAAATCCTTCTGAAAAATAGATGTAGACTTAGATTTTAGTACTGTTGCGAAAACCCACATGTTAGAGCGGATCTGTTTCTCACTATTACAGAGTGGTAGTTTCCTGTGTTCTGGCTTCCCACAGTGCACAAGACATAGTAGGGAACTTAGCTGCAGGTAGCAGATGTTCTGCTCTTAACGGTTAGCTTCAGTAAGTTTCTCTCATGGTTTTGTTTCAATAGATGCCTTGACTTGGTTTGCAAGATGTAAGTAACGTGGGAAAGAAACTCCCAATGTGCTAGCTGTCCACTAAGAGGTTTGTTCTCTAGAAGTAAAGAATGAATTTTAGGAACACCAGAGGTTAAAAGCTAAATGTATTTATTGAGGGAAAGAAAGCTTCTGTCTCAGAGAGACAGAAGGGGTTCTGAATGAGTTACCAACGATCCCACCTTTTGTAGGTAGATTATAGAACCAGTCCATACGGTGAGGTGGTCCAAGGTGGGGAAAATGGGAACTTGAAACGTGGGCATGAGGTTGGACAAAACTGTAGTCAACCAATAAGACTGTGAGTATAATTGCTCAGGTAAAACTGATTAAACTAGGATCCAATGAAAAAGTGAGTGACCTGGCAAGCGTGAATGAAAACAGAGCAGGTGTTCTTTCTGGAGGGGTTGGGTTAGTGACCCTCCTGGCTTTCTAAGCTGATGGATGCCTACTGAGAATACCAGTCCCTGATGTTTTATCTTACAAAGTATGGAGCTACATTCATTTCATCTTTTGACTTGAAGTCTGTACAGTGGAGGTCCCTGTGTCTTCCACAGTTGTAGGGTATGTCTTCTGCGCTGGCTCCTTCCAGGATCCAGCCCTCTCTGTGTGATGTACTTTACCTTGGTTGCCTGTAGCATAAAGACGCCTAAAATTCTATATTGTAGACATTTAGAAGACAAATCTGTTTATAATGCCTGTCAGTTACATCTGGACATGCCAATTTGAAACCTCATGTGCTGTCCTGGGAGCATTTTGCTTCTTACTTGATATTTGAGATTCCTTCAGAAGGCTATGGCTTGGGCAAGAGGGAAGAGGAAGAGAAGTGGGGCAAGGGAGAAGTTGGTGATTTTCAGGAAATAGCTGCATTTGGAGTACTGCAGGGCGTAGCTTTTGGGTCATGGATAGTTGAATATGGAACTTGAGCATTGAGACTTTTCATTGTTCCGTTACACAGTTGCTGGGTCTACTGTGAACCCTAAAGGTTTATCGTTGAAAAATTGAACAGGAACCCAGGAGAGAGTGTTGGAGTGAGCAGGCTTGGAAAAACACATAAAGGGATTTGAGCGTACTATTGAGAAATGGTATGATAGTTTTTTATCTTATAGGTGAAGAGTGCTTTTAAACTATTGGAGAAAATCCTGGGAGACCCTGGTATCCACTTTCCAGCAGAGTTAGTAAGTGTCCATCAGAGGAGACTGGTGACTGTTGGAGCAAAGTGTGATGGAGAGCTGGCTGGAAAGTGCAATTCTCTCGCTTTCCTGTTTTTAGCTCAGATGCAGAGCAAGTCTCTCCCTTGCCGCTGGCTACCAGGTCACTACTTCCTGTCTGTCTTCTGTCCTCCATTGCTTTACTTCCTGAGTTGCTTGGAATTTGTGTTGTCGCCCTTAGAGTACCCAGCTGTCTCAAGAAATTGCCTCCGTGCTGCCATAAAGCTCCTCTGGGCTCCTCTGGGCTCCACCGGGCTCCCAGGTGGCCGTCACTGGAGCAGCCCTGAGAGGCCTGGCTCCTCAGAGGCTCACCTCTCGTCCTGGCCTGAGTTTATGTTCAGCCCTCCTAACCGTCAGCCCTGTGTCTCCCTGAATGGATTTGTGCTGCTGCCAGTCCGTTTCCCACTCGGTATGCCTACAGCTGTGAATGTTTCGTTCCCAAAATACACAACGTAGCTGTGCATACTATGATGTTATATTCATATTTACTATGGCCAACCTTATTATGTTGTTTTCATTAAAAAATAAGGCATTGAGAAGCAGAGTTGACCATAAACTGCTTTTTTCTTTTTGTCTTTTTGAGACGGGCTCTCATTATGCAGTTCAAACTGGCCTTGAGCTCACTTTGTAGCCCAGGCTGGTCTTGAACTCACAAAGATCCTCCTGCCTTATCCTCCCAAACTACTGGGATTATAGGCATGTACCACCATGCCCAGCGTTTTTTGACAAATCTTACTGATATAGTTAAACTAACCAGTTCTTTTCATAAAAATGTTTTTAAAAACTTCATTCTTGAAAAGTTAACTTCAAAATACAATGCAGAACCATTTTTCCATATCCTATACTAAAACAAATGAGGTTAACTGACATTAAGAAAAATGCATTTCCTGGTAGGGGATGGTAGTCAGAACTGCACACAACCAGATCATTCATTTGCCCTTCTGTCTATCCATTCCTGCACTCAACCACACTTGTACATATGCATGCATGCATGTATGTATCCAGCCAGCCACCCAGCCACCCATTCATTTATCTACCCCCCCCCCCCCCCCCC